>VCRD01002604.1:0-43424 GCA_006783055.1 Trinorchestia longiramus
TTACTCTTTTTCTACCGCGTTTCAAGTTTGAGGGCGCAGTGGATCGCTAGCTTACACCACAATAATGAACCCTTCATTTGGAACTAATCTTTTTACAGAGCTGAACCATGAGGCTTTATAAGGTGCTGCAGCAGTCTTTCAGTTAACAGACTTTAGAGAGGGAAAAAATACCAGACATCACTGAGAAAACAGTACCATTCCAACCTACAGGAGAGCAGGATTTACGAACCCACATAAGTCCGCCAGTGAAGAAGCTTCGGATTTCTGACCACAGAACCAAAATCCTCTAACACAGCCACTGGTGGAACAAGAGAGGGTCTTTCGTTCTCATAAATCATAACCCTCGTTTGCACAGGCTGACCACTAACCATGGCCACACAGTGGAAGAGATTTCCTGTCTGCTGTGTGGCCTCAAGTTCTCTAAATGCGCTCAAATTTTATACAGTCAAGTTATCTACGTACCTACTCTCTACGCTCAGGCTTTCTACCTCAACACTTTGAAAAAAAAATGACGAAAATCGTTGAATCAACAATATATGGTCAATATAAATCCGCATAAAACTTACATTTCATCACCTGTCACCTCCGGTTGTGTATATTAAGTTAAAGCATACCATAGGGAAAGACGTACCAAGACAGTGATCAGCTGCAATATCGCCGAATTGGCGCCTCATGATAGGTTTTGTGAGGTGCCGTACTTGAGGAGGTACCGAGGTACACTGCTTGTACCATGACAACGCAGGATCCACCAATTCTCCCTTGAGCAGCGGGTATGCAGAACTGCCCTGGTCTGCCATCAGGAGGTCCATGAACAACTTGAGGCCCTCCACTAGCTCTGGAGGACTGAAGGCAACCAACTCGTGGCCAGCTTTCTGCTCGACAATTTCGTTATTTTGGACGATTTTGTTAACAGGATTACGATATATGTATGAGACAATTTTCCCTCCAGTCATTGTTCGGATTTAGTTCATTTTCGACTTTCTTTCCCAAATCTCTTACCAACTGAATACGTGATTGCCTTCGTTGTTTTTCTACTACACCAGAAGAGTCATTGAAATACCTGACATCAAATGAAAATGAATTAAAATCTAATATTCTTTCAGTATATATTCAAATATGCTTTGTATATAAAAAAAAATCACTAAAAGAGATTTCCTGTGCCGTGAGCCTGGCCTCCTCGATTTTTGTGCACGATAACACTGAAAGGCAAACTCTCTAAATAAAATATAATAAATCACACTTTTTCATACGCACTTTATAAGCAGCAATAGCTTCAGCCACAGCTCTTCTGACTCCAGGAGTGCTGGGCAACAGTTCTGTAGTATCGAACCAGCCGATGCGGAGGAACTTTTTGGACACGCCGAGGTAAATAGAATCGTTCCAGGGCAGCGGCGGTACCGTTACGTCGTGCTGGTTGAAGTCAGCCGATAAAATGGCTTTTGTGGCTTCGACTACTATAGATCCGTTGCGGCCAATCATCCCAACCGTTCCACAAACTGAAGGATTTAAACATCAAGATGAAATATATATATATGTATTGAATCAGTAAGACCTTCAACTGAAATTCAATGCAAGCAAAGAATTGTCACGCTTGTTGCGTAAAAGTTGTGATGTAAATGTAATGAGTATTTTGTATCGTTTGACGACAACGTAAACGAAAAAATTGCCAAGAAACGACACTGAAATAACTAATTTTATTTTCCCTTAATAATAACTGTATCATTTAGAGGAATTAACTTCCGATCAAAAGTTAGCATTTTTCTGAGCCAAAGAAGCAAGCACTTCACCTTAACGTAGTAGGAACACTCACTGCCCATGGGAGCTGGTACGTAAGTGACCCCCTTGTTGGACACCCTGCTTGAGGTGGGCTTAAGGCTCACCACTCCGCACCAGCCAGCAGGCAACCGCACACCGCCGGTCAGGTCTGTGCCAAAGCCCAGTACGGATCCTCCTCCACAGATGAGAGCCGCCTCTCCTCCTTCGCTCAAATGAAAGTTTCAAATAGCAGGTAATGTGGAGAACGAAACGGCAAAATACAAGCGTTTTGTGTCTGCTCTGTATCAACTAATTTAACTTTTTCTCTCGTATATTGGTGGTTTGGTATTTTTAAGGAAAAAGTGTCATTTAAGGCACATGTTAATTTATTATGTAGTTTTTAAGCATCGTACTTGAAAAAAATAGATACCTAGCAGGGAAAATATTTTTCGTCAAATAAGTTAACATACAGGGTGGGCAAAATGTCTATGCCTGTATTCAATCTGTCATAACTCTTTTTGTATTAGGAGGCATGAAATTGAAGCAGCAGGTATCTGCATTACCTAAAGTTTTATCTGTATGAATATATGAATCTTTAAGTTAATCGTACAGCTTTCTGCTCCTGCTTACCAAAAACCAGACTATTGATACAAAAATATCGATGTTGAGTTTGAAATTGCCTGTTTTCTTGCTGCTCTTACAGTATAAATATGCCACTCTTCTGGCAGAGAGCAGAAAGAACGAACATAGGCAGTGAATCGATTTTTTAAATCAAAGCCGATTATAACGAGCCCAGATCTCGTGCTTTTGTCTATCTGATTTCATTTGAACCGTTGAACAACGTTTTTACAGGTTGTAACTTCCCTATGGAGAAAAAGTACACTAAGCGATTTATAAATGGTTTCGTTATCAGTTTAAAATCATTTTAGAGGAAATGCACAAGCTGAGTAGTGGCTAGGCTAGGTGCTTCGAAAAAAATAGAAGCCTTTGTAGAAAAATAGAACTTTGGAGGCAAATAGCATGTCTGTTTAACCGCAGCTGTGAGCCAATGATTTGGAAATACAGAATTGTGATAAAGATTTAATTTTTTCCCGTAACATTTGAATATTGAGATTGTTTCTGCTCACTGATTCTAAAATATGAATTACTATTGCTTTTAGCAGCAGAACCAAAGTATTACCCACATTTCTGTAAAAAGTAGAACCTCTCACCTGAGGAGCCCCCCGCCGTACGTGTAGGATCCTGGGGATGCACCGTCACCCCCCACAGCGGGTTCGAGCAGCCAGGACTAAGGGCGGTAAACAGTTGTGTGAAAACACTACTATTTTATGAGTATTTTCTATAGTAATCTAGATATTTTTCTATAGTAATCTAGATATTTTTCTATAGTAATCTAGATATTTTTCAGTAGGTTTCCGTGGGCACTTGATATTTTTCAGAGGTTCTGCCAGAAAATACAAACTTCCTTACTCTCCTTTTCTATAGAAGTCACCACAGAAAGTGTAACAGTATTCATTCAGTTAAAGCGCGCTGACAACTGTATTGGGAATTATTTTATGCATCAATTTTTACTGTGACAAAATATGCGGTTCTGAAATAACTGACTCTCCCCGGCACTTTGACTTGACTTAAGCTGTACCGTCTTCAATCTGTTTTCAAATAGTAACCCTTGACATTAAAGTGCCAGCAACTTAGCTTCATCAGCATTAGCGTCAAAGAATTTTACCGGGGGTTCAAAGGAAAAATGGAATAAATCTTAAGCTGTTTCGAAACACAATGCAGAGTTTATGCCATCTACTCACGACAGGCCCAGTTGAGATGTGTTGGTTTTTACGAAAGGTATCGCTCCGAGTTTTTTTAGGACTTTTATGATAACTGCGTCTTGTTCTGAAGGATGTTCTAGCATTTTTCGAAGGCCCAGGGTCGAGTCCAGGCCTTGTACTGCGATGCTGTCCGTAACGCTGACTGGTAGGCCGTGCAGGGGCAGTTGAACGTCGGACATTTGACCGAACTTGACCGCGTCCAGACTTTCCGCCCATTTCTGGGAAAATTGTTCAGACGGTAGAGTGTATAAAATAAAAACTTGTTGTAAAATTTATTTCAGAGTTTAGCCTGAGAACATATTTTATTGAACATGTGTTGGTAAACAACAAATTCACTGCCCAGATTGAGTACTATTTTTACCCTCTACAATACACAATAACTAAAAGCCAAAGGAAAACACGATATGGCTTGCAGTAGGTGTCGTTACGCCTCGAATTTCTGCAAAGGCAATGTTGTGTCTGAGTGACTCACGTCTCCGTGTTTGCACAAGTGTGGGCCTGAGTTTGTCATCTAGATCCACTCTCTAGGATGAGCAACATTTTTGCGGCGCAAATTTGCAATAATACAGAGGGTACTCAGTTGCTTCTTTTTAAAATGGTAAAGTTCGTAGTTTACTCTTTGTTTGCTTTAATCAAGGCCTATACTGCGTACTCAGCGTGAAAAAAGTAAATTAAAGTCTAATTTCGCAGAAATTTTAACAATTGTGTTATGTTTTTCTTTCGGAGCCTTGACAAGGTTCCAACTGTGAAGAATGCTATTAAAGGAAACTCACCTTTGCATCTAAAATGAACTCTGTGACGCAGTTCGTTCGCTTAGATTCTTCAATAGCCTGCAAATATTTAAAATTATAATGCATCCATCAAGTAAGTATAGATCTAACAGTTGACAAAAAATTCGAAAGCCTATTGTTTAGTAACTTTATAAAATATTACGCTTCCGTTACCGCGTGGTTTGTTTAGCAAAACTCAGCGATATAATTTACTGAACCAAGATATTCTTTTATGAAGTTGTTTCTCTAATATACGGTGGTGAGAATCATTATTAAAAGAGACTTGATGTTAATAACAGGGCCTGATTTTAGCTGTTATGTCAGCTTGATATCTTGAGATCAATCTGTTTTACATCATGCTATAATGTCTGAAAGATTCGCTGCATTAACAATTTTGCATTCAATTCATTTTCAAATAATTCAAGATAAAAATCATATGTCTCTTCAGGAGTTATTTTAGCAATATTTTTATCCTTAAATTGGTGCTTTAAAAGTAATGAATGACATACTGTACGCTTGTTCTACTATTCAAGAGACAATATGATTAGTTCTCTCACCATGGCTTGGTAAGACTGCAGTACTAGCACCGCTGACATGCTGCCTTCCCTCAACTTCTGCAGAAGTTCTGTGGGGGACAGCGCGAGGACTTTCTTCCTCTTCTTCGTCAGGAGTGTGTCGCTGCCTCCTGAAGTTATGAGCTCCTGCTCCAAGCTTGAGTGACCAGCTACCAACTGCTGGTTTTGTTCTCGTTCCTTCACATCGGATCTACGAACAATGGCTTTTGTACTTATCTGACAATTTTCGAAAATAACCTGCCTCACAAGTCTGTTTAAATATTTATGTAATGTCTCTCACAAAACTTAAGCCTTAATTACTATTTTTAAGATGTGCTTACTGAGTTTCAAGCTATGCATTTACCAAAATTGTACAAATATCATTCAATTAATTGTGGCAAACGATCTAATTAAGAAAACGCCACGTCGTACCGAAATTCAATACAAGGGGAGCATTTTACTTTACTGATGACTCCATTTCTGTAAAGTGTGAGATTTTGTCTTGCTCATCATCTTTCAGCAGGAAGGCAATGCACATCCTGACACTTCTGATAACAGTTGAAGAAGACACAATCAATATCACGCAACAGGCTGCGAAATTCTCCTCCAATCACAAATTTGCCTATCAGCTCAAGCACTAACTTTACAAAAAACTCATCTTTTTTGTTCTTCTAAGCTCTCACACGATTGGGTCAGAATCTCACAATTAAAATCTCATATTTCAAAAAGCTCAGGCAATTTTTATTATGCTATAATTTGATATCTGTCAGAGCTACGAATCAAAGCTTTTTTGAAGATTTTCCTCGACATATGACACTCATACCACGTTTGCTTGTGCGTTTCATCGTGATTCCAGAGATTGAGATGTAAAATATTACAAATTAAGCAATGAAATCAAATAAAATTTGTTGCAATACATAAAGTATGTTTGTCAGAAATTTCATGCTTACTCACAAGAGCGAAGAGTCTTTTTCTACGAGTCCCACAGAACTGAGAACATTATTGAGGTCGTGGAGGACGCCGTCCAGTGCTTTGGACCAGCCAGCTGCGCTCCTGGACGGCTTTTCAGCGGTAGCCATAAATAAACTTTTAGTTCTGCAAGAGAAACGCATCTAAAATGTGAGCAATCATCCTAATATCAGGCTTTTAGTACGTTGCTCAGGTGATAAATTCTTTGAATCAATTTGAAGGCTATAAAAGGAGTGTTTGAGAGCCGATTTAAGTAACAAAACAGGAAAATATTTAATATGGTGGCGAGGTTAACTATACGTAAATGGAAACATTATTACGATTCATTATTAAAAAGGTGAACATTAATTTCTTAAGAGGTGTCAAATAACTGCAAATTGAGGACAAATTTCAATTTATAAATAATTCTATTCCTTTTAACACTATATTTTAGAATAAACTTTATATCCCAGCTCAAATATATAATATTTTGGGGAAATTTAAGAGCTATGTAAATTTAAAAGGGAAAAGGTGTTGAAAAAACTCAAACGAGAGAACCTCTTTTCCTCAGACAGAAACAGAGTCAGCCTCTTGAGAAGTCAGTTCTCAACTGACCAACACGATCGTCTGAAGCTGTGCTGTTGAAGCTCTATTGACTCAGCTGCATGGCAGCAATCCTCCTCTCGTCTTTGAAAAATTCCGGATTGTAAATTTTTGTACAAATACAGTACGTGGCTAGATAAACGCATAGGTTGCTAGAATTCAGAAATAAGTTGGACCCTACTCAAAATTTTACTTACTGGTGACATTCTGATAAAATAGTCCAAAGTTTTGTTTGTTTGATCTACTCCTCATAAAATAGTATTTTCAAAAATACTGAGATTGAGTTAAACGATGATTGTACTTTCATCATATAATTTACCTGTTATTCCAGAAATTATGATAAAGAGTTAATTGAAATATACAGATTAAAATACTTTTCTCTCTCAGTGGTTGAAAGTACACTTCTATCAGTCCTACTTGAGTTCTACAGTCTTGACGCTTTCTAGCTCCCTCACACTATTGCTAACTGAACATAAATCAAACATATTTCTTCGAATAAACTTTCCATAAACATTACAAAGTTGAATAATGATTTTTTATTCACGAGGATGATATGTTCTTAACATTATAAGACTCGTCGGCTGCTGTTAGAGGAAAGTGGAAAGCATACGCTATCTGTGTAACTTCAACGCTTTAGCTATGTTTTTCCCTCATGAAACTTCCTCTTATAATTACTTGGTTTCATCAATTCCTGAGACTACTTGATGTAATAAAATTTGTTTTAAAACTACATTGAATTTTAGCATACGACTTTTTTCAAATAAACGCCCATCAACTCACATGATTTATATTTTGATCTGTTGATTATCCAATCTATCGAATGAATTGTTGAACTACTTTTTTCCCTCAGTGATTCAGATGACGACATATGAAACGAAAATTATTTTATTTGCAAAGAGCATTATTTTCTCGTAAAAAAAGTAAAATGGCAGCAGAAACATCGCATTGCCGGTGAATTATCGTATGTATGAAAATTTCAAAAAAGAAACTACCATGACTAGCGAATAGAGATGACCTGATTTTGCTCGACTACAATACACGTTCACAAAGCTGCTGTGCAAAAGTTGCAAAGCCTGCATTGTGACACTTTACAACATCCTCCTTATTCACTTGACATTCATTCAATCAATTACCACTTATTTAAGCACACGACGACTTTACACTCAATGAAGTATTTTTGAATGGTGGAGAGGCAATTAAAGAGTTCGACAGTTTGTAACAGTATGACCTAAAATGGTATTCAAATATGTACGTAATATAGGACTTCGAGAAGAATTCGATAAATATCATAATTAAACGTGGATCATATGTATTTCAGTAAATAAGTTTTCGGACACTCCTGAAATATTTGATTGTTTGCTGTACAAATACGAGATTTCTCTTACCAGTAGAATAGAATAGAATAGAATGAGGCTATAGGAACGAACCTTCTGGCCCATTCTTGGGTCGGATAATTACTTCGATAATTATTCGATTGTTTACCCAAGTCCCATGCCGTATTTCTAGCCGCGTCAACCATGTCGGCAGCGGGATTCGAACCCGGGTCTTCCCGCTCGAAAGCAGATTCGCTCACCAGTCGACGAAGCTGGTGATGAGTCGACCAAGCTGGTGATCAGTACAATAAAACAATCAGTACAATTAAACTTCTAACAAAAAGACACGTTAAGAACTAAATAGCTTCAGGCTTTACTGCTTAGAAAATAGTAATGATAGCCACAAATATCTGAAGTATTATACTCTAATGTCAAAAATTTTATACACGAATGTACCATTCAAAGTTATTGGAGTGCCTTGAAACTTTCCAGCAAAATTAAATTAGTCAATTCACGTATTGACTCCAAATTCTGGTTTTAAGATTATGGAGTCATTGCCTCTGTAGGACTCACCATTCAAACACGTATACAAAGTTAACAAAACAGTGATATCAAATAAAAATGAGCACAATAAAAAAAAAATAACGACGCATACGAAGTCATACGAAGAATAACGACAAATAACGTAAGAAACTTACTGTGGTCTGAATCCTAGCCCACCGGAGTACTGACATTCCGCCTTAAGGAATATACAAAGCAGTAAATTTGTGATAAATCGATCCAATTCTTGTTGCTGCCAACGCATGAAGTTTCATTTCGAATTTATTCGGTTCTTCATAATCTTAAAATTTGAATCTGGTAGAAAATAAAAGATTTAATTGTGTACAAGTAAATTGTCTTTAAACGCACTCATAGCAAATCAAAATCTAAACCGTAACTTGACATGAAATTTGCTATTAGTAGAAAACGGTTGTCGTCTAACTCAAGCCAGGGAATTAACCTAGACAACCACTAACACACCTTGCAGAAGTGCAGATTGCGTATTATTATTATTATATTCCTGGTTATGTAGATTGTATATTTCAGTTCACAAGATGTCAGTGAAATTTAGCAACATAAATACTTCCTGAGGTTACAGATCTTTGAGTTCGTTTATTTCTTTACGGCCACCATTGAGAATACAGATTCCATAAACAATGGAAGTGAGACACGCATGTGTCCATAGGTGTTAGTCCACGTCATAATGTGTGTCACTTCGATGTTAATGTTTCGTAAATATGAAGTCTACGTGGCCATGTTCAATTATAGCTATTCATTTTCCAAGGGGCTCTTCATTTTCTTCACTCAATGAATGATGAATCATTATACTGCTCTATCGAAATTCATCCTTATTATCATTAACTTTTTTTATTTCTCAACAATTAGTGACACAATATCGCGTCGTAATATCACATCAAAATGAAGTGCATACTGCGTATTTATAAAATGTAAGCATGAATTACTCTGGTTTGAGAAGGCCAGTAGTATGTATATTGTAATGTTTCTCTTCAGACGATGTGCACGACTAGCATCATGGTTTGAGGATGTTTCTTTGCCAAAGGTTGGGAATATAGAAGCAATAGATAGGAAAATCACCACCGCAGCATATCAATATATTTGAAAACAAATTTGTTCAATTCGGTTGAAAAGCTTGAACTTCATGACGACTGGGTCTTCCAACAAGATCCTAAACGTACAGCAAAAGCAACGCAGAAATTGCTAACTGAAAATAAAGGCAATACGCTAGAATGGCACAGTCAGTCCCTAGAATTAAGCCCATTAGAGAATTTGGGGCGTCATTTGAAAACTCAAATCCAACGAACATCCCATATCTGAGGAATGTATACAGAAAATAATAGAATAAAATACGAACAAGAATTTCTAAATCAATAATTGAGATCTACAAGAGGGATTGGTTGCTGTTCAAATGAATATTGGCCGTGCTACAAAGTATTAAAGTAATATTATGTCTTCTTTTCTGTTTCTAAGAATACTTCTTTCATACATAAAAATTAGAAAACAAAATATTTTAATAAATTAATATGAGAGTTTTTTCTGTTTCCAAAGTATATTTCGTAATTAAGCACCTGTATGCAATTATTAGATGAATAGCAATTTTTTGATCCGTTGCAAGTACAGTTAGTGAAGCATTTTTTGATGCATGAATATATGTCTTCTTCACACTAAAATAATATAAAGTGATCGAGGACTACTTCAGCATAAAATGCATAGCATCCACTGTTTATCTAAATTAATTTTAAGTCACCACTGAGTGTCTCACAAACGTAAGTCACTACCACGTTTTGCTGCTATGGATACGATACGTCACCAGATATAAATGACTTCAGTGTGGAGTAGGATACCCAGCTCAGCAGTTGCAGGGCTTGTTGATATCGCACTAAAAATCGCAGTTCTAATCGAGCTACGCCAGGAATGAATCGATGAAATGAGAGAGGAAAATCGAGTGAAAATAAATGCTCGCCGAAAATATGAACACAAATCCTTTGACTCACTCTTCTAGCTAGGCGACGTCTTCTTTCAACATTGAATCAACAACACGCAGCGGGAGCGAGAGATGTCGGTCCTCATGTGGCATAGCTGCAGTTGCTTCCTTACAATTGCCACCTTTAACGATAAATATTTTATTCCAACATTGCCGACAAAGCATGCGTTTGATGGTTCTACGTACACATTCTGGTCTTTGCTGTCTCGTAGTCTGAGGGGTCTGTGTAGCAGCCCGACATGGGTATGCACTCTCTCCAGGCCATTCAGGGTAAACATAACTAACCAGTTATGTCCCAGCTATAGTTTTTGCTTTAGATTATCCATGAGGTAAAGTCGACTTCGCCAGTCTACAGTGTGAAAAAATACCTATAAATATAGATAGCTCCCTGTTACGATTTCAACAGCGGGTTTTGGGTTTTTTATCGTAAATTACATACATTGTGCTTTACTCTCTGGTCTTTATTATATATTTCGTCTACTTATTTACACTAAGGTAACTTGAAGAAACTATTCAAATGTTAGTTTCAAGTATTTACAAACCATAATGGTTTCAAGGCCATCACTCCAAAGAAATTCTAAAAAATAAACTCCAAAAAGAAATGAATATATTAAACAAACAAATGAGATGGGATAACGATTAAAATTGGATTGTGAAGGAATAAGTTCCGTAGCTCAGAGTTGAAATGAGAAGTGGGGTGATATATTTATTGTGAGGGCTATTGTGTGTGAATGCAAGTCTGCTGCAGATATCAGATTATCCCACATTTCATTCATAGCCTTAGAGTATAAAATGAACAATAAACAGACACTACAACAAAATCTATGGCAGGAAAACTAACGGAATGAAAATTCAAAGATGTGTAAGATTTTCACAGTTACAATACGCTACAAAATCCCGCTTCTTATGTGACAGTATTTCTATAAATTTTTGTACTGACTCAAATTTCCCCGAAACTTTGAAAGGAAGTTGATATTCGAGCGTAAACAATAAAAAAAAATTTAATCTTATTTATCGATTTTTGTGAAAAATTGAACAATACTGATTTCGTTAATTCCAAAACCAGAAAATATTAGCACATTGTAGTTGCTGAGTGAATACAAAAGTCTTTCTTTAGTTTCATCGATATATCAGATACTTGTTTTAATGTTTTTTTTGGTAAACCGTAAGACTATACCCTACTGGTATTTTTTCACGTAAAGATTTTCTGGCTCAAATTATCACGAATCTCTGTTTCATATCAAGTCAATATTCATACGTAAATCAAGTGAAATGCAAGTTTTTAGACATTCGCTATAATTTTTTGTGTAAAAATTCCCATATTGTACAATTCTCAAACATCAACTCTAAAAGTCTACAGAACAGAAGCGGTTAGTGCAACACGTCTTCTGAACGCATTTCAGGCAATTCTTGACGTATTGCAGGCACTATCCTTCAATTAAATGTAAATTGGGAACAGTTTTAAACGAATGCTACTGTCAAGCCAAAGCGTATAACTCCTACGAAAACTTTTACAGTTCCACTTATTGAATCAAATTTTCATAAAACTTTAATATAAAGTTTATATATATGCGTAAACACCAAAAACGCAAAAAGTTTTCAAAAATTTCGTTCGCATTTTGACTGTGTATGTGAAAAATTCTCCCATAGTAAATTCCCCTACTATTAATTGTAAAAAGCTATAAAACGGGAACCATTATCATGTCTCGTGTTGTTGACGAATATCAAACCATCTCCCTCAATTCCATTGGCCTGAGCCGTTTAACCGAGTGCAGCACATGCATGCCGCGCCTTTGTACGTTTCACATCTGTAGCAAGCGCATTTGCATGGAACTCTACTTGAACTATAATTACGGTAGCACGAACCTCCACTAGAGCTTAACATTGTCAGCAGTCCTGACCACTAAGCTGCCAGATACAAGATCTATCGATGTAGAGTTACTATGTAAAATATAAGCTTCCAACAATGACTCCAAAGTTTCAAAGCTATATGAGATAAAATTAAAGATACAAAGAAAAACTTTTACTCAAGGTCACATAGTCAGAACGTAACGAAAGCAATTCAGCTGAAAACGGCATGAGTGTTTTTCTTAGACTCGGAAATACGTAGTGCAAGCGATCTTTGTTACTTTTCTATCAATTGCGAGAACCACCTGTCATTCTTCAAAGTAAAGAGCGCATCTTGATTATCAGAAGAACGGGAGATGCCTCAGCTCGATCACTGATCTTCATAAATATTTGGATGAAGATTTTCCACTGCAGTCATCGCAGGCTGCAGCCTTGCCCTCGCGCAAGAAATGACTCAAGTTGAAACCTTAAGTTAAAAGATAGAAATCGTATATACATCTTAAACACGACTGTGAGTGAATTGTGCCAGCTTGTAACTTACCTATCATATGAAAGTGAATAAGTTTTGATGTTGTACCCATGAAATCAATTTAATAATTTTTCCACCCACACTTTTAGACGTGACATTTTCACTGATTTTGAAATGTTTACTAAATTCTAAACAATTATATCTGTACATAATCACATAATTGTGCTTTTCAATGACGTAAAGTAGCGTTCATTGCTTAAATTTTTTATTTAATCAAGATATCTACACAAAAAGAGAAAACAAATTTACTGATTTTTTTCGGCAATTTTCATGATTTTTGAAGTGTAGGCATTCCCGTTCGACAACACACCAAGAGTTTGACTATATCGGTCAGTAGAGCGTTGCCGTAGGTTTAATACAAGAGCTCAGATATACAGTCGTCCTGCCTGCAGTCACTGCCGTGATCTCGCCAGTCACCTGGCACTGAGGTGCCTGAAACACAGCAGCAGCTCTACTCAGTGAAGCTTGGCGCGCGTGTCAGGTGGACGTACAAATGCAGAGCGGTGTTGTGTCACTCCAGTGAAGTGTTTCTTTTCCCTATTTCTTTTACCGCTCAAATACTGCAGACAAAACACCAGGAGTGACTCAAATCTTCAGTCTAACTCATTATCCTCCTGAATTTGGAGATTTTCCTTCAGGGAGTGAATTTTAATTTCGAGTTACTCCTGTTATCTACCCTTAAAGTTTACAATTGAGGTAAATCTATCTCCAGGAAACAGCACGTTTCAGTTTTGGCGACTAAAAAGTAAAAAAATGAAAAGCTTAGCTGCCACCGGATTGAAGTTTGAAATTGTTGTCTTTTATCATGCGTATTGGTTGTTAGAGTAGTTCGTGTACAGATTTAGTCTGGCCCTTGGAAACGTACTATTGAAATGAGTTTGTGTTTTCTCAGTTTTTGGTATTACTTATCAGCTCCTGAGGGCAGGATATGCGATAAAAAGGCCGTCCTGTTTTTTTCAACATGTCAAGTCTTTTTGGGAACTCTGTTGCAGTATTTGCGTATACTTGTATGTTGAGCGCTAATGTGTGAGTCAGTGGACAACGTCGTTATCTTCTAATGGAAAGATAAGATAACATCATTTTGTATAGTAGAAACTCTCGTCGAAGTATGCACACAACTTGACTGCATTAGCATTATCATATACTTGAAAACTGTATAGACTTCAATCATACGTGTCTAATTAATTGATTCAACTTTTACTTGTTCGAAAAATGTTTTTTCTGTAAAGAGAAGAGGGACATTTTAGAGTACTATACAGCCACAGTCATAAAATGTATATTTTTTCTTATAATGCAATTTGTAATTCAACGAGTAAAAAGTGATTATGACATATGTCAAATTCTTCTTCAACTCAGATGTAGAGCCACAGTTTCAACTTCTGCCTGAATCGAGGCCAGATAATGGCTGGAAATGGCTAGTATTGACTGGTAGTGGCTGGTAGTGGCGAATAGTGGCTGGTAGTGGCGGGTAGTAGAAGGTAGTAACGAGTAAGGGCAAGTAGTGGCTAGTAAGGCAATCACGTGGTGTTCGTTTTGGCGATTATGTAGAGAAATAGTTAAAACCATGCAGAACTTTTGAAAATTAAATTATTATGTTGCGTAAATTCGCATTTTTTGTAGCCTACCCGAATTTAAAAAACAATCCCTGTACTATAATTATACAACTTCAAAACAAATGAAATTAGATATCCTACATATTTTTGCAAGCCAAGTACAAATTTTAAATCATATTAGAGGGAAAATGAATCCTTAACATTGTATTGACAAAAATGCTGAACTAACATTTTACAAAATGTTCGACACACCTATGAAAACCATCTAGTACCCGGTGGTATGGCCTTTGTTTTCTAATACCGCTTCACACCACTTGAGATGATTATTTAGATTTTAGATGGTTCTTGCAAACACCTACAGGCATTTAGGACCACTTTTTTGGTACACTGTTTTTAAATCCGATAGATTTCTTAGGTCTTTTTCAAGCTTTTAGTTTATTGTCCCCAGATATTTTTGAGGGGGTTTAGGTTTGATGACTTACTTGGCCACTGCATTACCTCTTTTATTCTGCTGAAACCACGATGATGTGTCCTTGACTGTATGTTTGGGATTGTTGTTCAGCTGAAATGTCCATCCTCTACGCAAGCTGAGGGCCGTTGTAGACACCAAGTAATTATTATCGTCAATATTCTGCAAAACATCGTGCCACACATTGTGCTTTCAATAATATGATCTTAGCCAGTGCCTGCAGAGGAAATGCAGCCCCATATCAACATGCTGCCTCCGAAAAACTTTACAATTGGGATAATATTTTTGGGATCATACTATTATCTTTTTCCTCCAAACACGACGAACACTTTCCCAGCTAAATAACACAATCTTCGTCTTGTAAGACGAAGACAGTTCAGTTCAGTGTTATTTCAGTGTCCTAAATGTTAGCAGATTTCTCCAAATGATTATTGGTAAATTTTAAACTATCTTCAACGTGAATAGGCTCCAACAAAGAATAGGTTCGACAGAGCTCTTCGTCCTGTTCTTGCAAACCTTTGTCCCAGCGGCTTCAAGATCTTTTTGAAGTTCAGATCGAGTCTGTCGCAGGTTCTGCTTTATTTGGTGGGCAATATCTTTTGGTAATAAGTTCTAAAATTTTAGATGGGCGCCTAGAATGTGGTAGACTGATTGTTGACTGACTAGACTTGAACCGACGAATAGTATCACCAATGACTGAAATTAGTTTTCTAATATAATTGAAATTTTCCTATAGCCCAAACCACTATTATAAAGCCCAACAATATGCTCTCTGGTGTGTTTTGGCAATTTATTATGTTTTGCCATAGTATAATTAACGAATGAAATACTGCACCCTATATCATGTAACCGTCAAGCAATGAATAAGGGCGTCTGTTGCCTCCAACAGAATTCAGATTTTCATCCATAATTTTCGAGACCTTTCTCTCTATTCCAGTCTTTCAAAAAATTTCAATATTAGTTTCTTTTCATTTTAAAGTTTTATTGATGTATCAGAGACTTTTTGAAATCTTAATTACACAATTTTATTAATAAAATGCACACTTTTAATTTTCTCTGTAATATGATTTTGAATTCGAATTTGTTGTACAAAAATACGCGAGATATTAAAATTTTATTTGTTTTGAAGTTGTGCAACGATAGTAACTAAAATTTTGGCCGATGGGGTGTACATTTATTACACCCACCATGTACGCAATATAGCGACCGAGATGATCTCTTTAGTATTTGCTTCAACTTAAATCGAGAATATATCCTCTATTTTATTCGACTTCTCATCTGAAGCGTTACGAAAGGATTCTCATTCTAGATCGTCTACATCAACTTAAAATATCGCTCTACGCTCTTTTATTATTTGAGTTGTTTCTGCAGCGCCTGTAGCAGTGAGCGAACGAATCGTGGCGCGAGAGTAGCAGTAAATAAACTATTCGCGCAGTGACTGCAGAAACTGATAGTTAATACTCCAATTGCAGTGACTGCAGCAGATCAACTACAGTTCAAATTCATGCATTAACTACAGCGTTGCAGCAGCGTTGATGGAAGCTGAGGAGGTAGGGGCTGCGAAACAGTTATGTGCAGGTGCGACGTGGGCTGTGCTGGACACCTGCGTTTTGAAGCAGCCGCTACACACACCTGTGGTGTAACATTCCATTCAGATAAATGGTCTATTATCAAACTTCATTATCCACTCATTTGTGTGAAGTTCCTCCCTCTTAAATGTAGCTTTTCATTTTGCACTGAAGCCTTTTATGGAGCCAGGTGATCGCTTTGCCTCTTGTTTTTGTTTCTTACTACTTTAGAACTAGAGTGAGGTGTGATGTTTTGCATGGCAGCTCAAGACAGCTGTCCTTGCTTGATGGAGAGGTTGTCACTGCTGCACCTGCTGGTGCCATGAAAGCTGTTGCTACGATCGTTTTTTCCAGTGCTATGAGCATGACTGAAATGCTACCGGTTGAAAATGAAAACGATTCTCTAAACACTTACTGTTACTGCACTTCCACGGTTTTTAATTTGTGTACCTAAGCGTTCTCTTAATTTTTTTATTTTGTTTTAAAAATTAAATCTTAAAAGTGTTCAAATCTTAGATTAGCTGCAATTTGTTGAATATAAGTTGACGGAAGCGTAAATTTAATATAGATTTAATATTTCTCAATTAAATTAATTTTTTAGTAAAGCGTTTCAATAAAAAGTTGGTATAAGATTCTCAGAATTTGGTCGACGTTAACACTCGTTTTTTCAGCGATACATCAACCCTTACAATCAAGTTACTTCTAAAACTTTTGCTTTCAACTACAGATAAACTCAAACTTTATAAACTGTTCTTTATCTGAATATATTCCTTCCACTGCTTTCCTCTTATATTTTATCTACCTCATAAAATGTGCGTTTTAGTACGACAATTTCAGTTCGTCTTCATGTTATTTTTGAACACCTGTCATTGTCACTCGTGAAGTACTCGAAATAAAGCAAACAACTTCTAAATTTGTAGATCGTTCATGAAATGGAAATAAATAAATTAAACCCAAATTTTTGCCTCCGATGGCTTTGTAAATTTTTCGCATTCAATTCAGATGTAAAAATTGTTACTTAAAATTCCTTTTATTAAAGTATTGTATGAGAAAAACTTTCGTATATAAGAAATTACTATTGGTAATATTTTTCCTTTTTATCAGCTCTATTTGAACAAAAAAATGAATGGGAGTGCTTTTTAACAACCGGCTGGTGATAACACGGAACACCTGATATGCATTGCATTACCTGTTATGTTCTTTCTCTTACTTTGTTTTAAACTTTCAATTTTACTTCTATAACCCCCGTTTCCCAGAAACTTTGGACATGTTTTTTGTGATGTTATTGATTTGATACTATCTTTCAGCGATGAATCTATTCTAGCATCTGCTCAGTTGTACTTATTTGTTAATTTAAAAGAAGAATATATTCGGTTTCGTTAAAATGCTAGGCCACCACTGCCCCTATCATGTGATTTACGCCTCAGCATTCTCCGCCTGAGCATTCTACGCCTCAGCATTCTACGTCTCAGTACTCTACGCCTCAGCATTCTACGCCTCAGCATTCTACGCCTCATCACTCTACGCCTCAGCATTCTACGCCTCAGTATTCTACGCCTCAGCACTCTACGCCTCAGCATTCTACGCCTCAGTATTCTACGCCTCTCTCCAACTCCGGCAGTTCGTCTTCAGAGAAATGCACATTGAATGTAAGTTTTGCTTTAAGAGTGTTTTAGTTAATGACAAAATATTCAGCCTTTAATGGTTACGGAGTGGCATGATGTAAGTCTGTACTGGTATTACATTCTCTCACTTAATAGAGCATTAAATTTACTATTTCTGTTCTCTGCTCCTCTGAATGTTCAAAATTACGGGAACCAATTGTACTTATAGTTAGATTATAAATGTTTTCACCTAACTGTACTGTAAAAAACTGCCGAAATGAAATTTAGCTATTGCTGTCTTAATCATATTTCACAAATTGTTAAGTACCTAAATTAATTAAGGACTAAAGAACATTCGGAATCACCTATCAGCAATTTTGTTTACATTAAAAGGTGATCCAAGAAAATTTAATTGTATGAAGTACATTGAGAGTAAACCTTTCTGGAAAATTCAATTACCACACTTCACAAATTGAGGAACATATGCAAAGGTTTCAAGATCGTTAGCCTTCTGGAGCATTTTTACTCCAAGCACATAATGCTATAAGATTCTTTATTAGTTTTTATACATATAATTACTCACGATTCAGCAATTTAATATAATCAATTTGTTCACAAATATGTATCTTCAGCCGTCGAACCAAAATTATTTCCATTCTAGTTGAATTCATGAAAATTCTGTCCATGACTCAACTGAACTACATGTTGAATAATGGCCAGATGCCTGACAGACTGTCATTAAATTTGTATCTAAACCTAATAAATAACTCAAATTACTATTGTACGGTAAGAGTCATGTCATTGTATTACTAAAGTTCAGTACAACATTCCCCCTATCCATCAGTATTTCACGTAGTCTCTTTTCTAGAGTATTGACACCACAACAAGATTGTGTTTTTTGTTCATGCAGCTCAAACTTCGTATGTGAAATCAGAATTTTATTGTTAATATGATGACAAATTACACAATATCACAATTTAATGAAAATGCAAATTAAGTATAATGGGAAGGAAGTCCAGAAACGTTCCTTTTACCACTCGGTACTCATAGGTACCTAGTCAAACTTAGCGTGTTTATTTTCAATAGGTTTTTAGGTGGTAATAATTTTATTCAAGTCAATTTTAAACATCATCAATGCAACGATTTTGCCAAAAAGTCCCTCATAAAAACTTATGAATTCCGTTAAATTTTACCAGTATTTTATAAATATTTGGGTGTGACGTAACCATAGACCTGAAGGAAACACAACCAGCAGGCATCGAAATCATTAGCCAAGCAAGTCGACTATAATGATGTCTGCATCTGTAGGAGGAGCAGAAATGTGTTCTGTAAGATAAAATGCGTGAAAATCATTTGAAAATGGGTGACTCATCACATTAAAGGAGATAATAGTGCTGACAGTACATCACGCATGAAAAAAACTGTCACCGGCAGTCAATTTGAAGAACGAAAACTTCAACAAAATGTCTAGACCATTCAATCCCTTACTAATGAATTTCATTAAAGTTACCGTCCTATTCCTTGCTATGCATATAATCTTGAGTCTATGGGAAATGTGATCAAGGTTGATTATTAGTCGATTACAACCGATTCAAAAAGCGTGCCTTGAACTTCTCGTATAATTTGAAGCCCACTATCCAACCCAACACCCGCTATATTAACTCAGCTTTTGATCTTACAAGTGTTCATGGCGGACTAATTTTAACTTCGGTCAGCACCTGCTGTGCTCGTGTCGATGCAAGGAGGTGATGTCACCCAAAAAGCTCTTGTGTAAAATAGTTTTTATGACTTTAATTTTGATATAATAAAACCATATTAATAATGAATCAGAATTTTTATTAATGCCACTAAATCTTGTGAACTTATTTTG
Organism: Trinorchestia longiramus; assembly: GCA_006783055.1. Lineage (NCBI taxonomy): Eukaryota > Metazoa > Arthropoda > Malacostraca > Amphipoda > Talitridae > Trinorchestia > Trinorchestia longiramus. The sequence goes on from VCRD01002604.1 coordinate 19,750, forward strand.
CCCGTTCATATATAATTAAAATAACCTGACTCCAGTACTAGGCACTGACAATCGAAATTGACTAATACTATGGCATGATGTACACAAAAGTTTACCCTACACCATTGTTAAAAATTAAAGTATTTACTCTAGTAAACTGATTTTTGTCACTATCGAAAAACATGAATTCTAGTTGTAAAATGGTGAATAGTAATATATTTATTTGTTCTCCACTATTTCGTTTTTTTGCACCATTTTTTGAATGATTTTTGATTTCTGATTCCAATCAACGCATCATATATCTTCGAACGTGAACAATAGATTCTATCGTGATAATCCAGCGATAGGCATTAGAATAGAATAGAATAGAATGAGGCTAGAGGAACGAACCTTCTGGCCCATTCTTGGGTCGGATAATTACTTCGATAATTATTCGGTTGTTTACCCAAGTCCCATGCCGTATTTCTAGCCGCGTCAACCATGTCGGCAGCGGGATTCGAACCCGGGTCTTCCCGCTCGAAAGCAGATTCGCTCACCAGTCGATCAAGCTGATGATAATTGACAGTGAATGTCACATTTTATGTATGCTGTATTTAACTGTGCGTCATTGTAATGAGGATGAGAACTTAATAAGCTTACACACCCTCCATTGTTCACTGTTTGAATTTCAAGTGAAATGTACCGCTACAGACTATAAAATGTTTTTATCAAATCCATCTGCATGCACTCAAAGCTAGTACACGTCAGATGTGGTTTGAAATATGTAAAGATTAACACAAGTGCCGTCCCTTTGAAACTTTATTCCAGAAGACGAAGTACTCTGAATGACAAACGTTTGAATTACTATTTTATTGCTAAAGTCAAAGCTTTGTGTATTTGACACCACATACAACGTTTTATTTTTAACTTTCAACGAACGTTTCAAACAAATGAGACCATACGAATACGAGACCATATGACAAGTATCACACATTGCAAGCTACTGGAAGATGATCAATGAAGACTGTGATCAACCTTAATGAAAAATATACAATAAACACAGTTTATATTCTTTTTCATTTCATTTTGGATGGAATGCAAGTACCTTCCGAATGCTCTAATACTTGTCTCAAAATCTAGAATTTAAGACACCAGAAAAATTACTCTCACCTAAAACCCAAGTCGCTTGGTAGAACCCACTGACATGAATGGCAAACGTAACAATGTAGTATTTTTTACATAAGATGTCATCAAGCATAAGTGTCTCTGAAATCCCTGCGAGTAATTACTATCTATATACTTTAAAACAGAAAAACTCTCTTTGCAAGACTCTTAATTGGATATTGCTTCATTTACCTGTCATGTTTCGAGTTATTTGTCAAAATTATTTTGCACTATGTATCAAAATTGTTCTACATCGTTCATGAAGATCAGTGATGCAAAACGCTATTCTAATATGTCAAGGATTTTCCTCGGGAAAAATACAAGAAGCCTAGTTCACCTTAATGGAAAGATTGATTTGCCACCATTCTACAATCCAGCCAAGATATTCTGTTTCCTGCCAACCACAATGTTTGCATTGCAGCTCATTCTTTGGGCTATTCCAATTAAATAAGGTTTGTTTTTGAAAATCATCTCTTAAAAGATTGGTTGCCCGTGCCCTCAACTCCTCCTCCGGATGTCGTCCTCCATCGCAACATCGTAGTCCTGGGCAGCAGGACACGAGGGCGGTTGTTGCCCCAGCCAGTGCAAGATCCATTTGAAGAGGTGGGAATATTTACATGGCAACCATTGCTCCCTGACGCAACTAATTCGTATAACTACTGATAATTCTAGCATTTTTTCCTTCTGACTCCTGCGCTGCTATGTCGTTAAGCTGCGCACGAGCGAAGGACCTGTTGATATTGCAGTGCTTCATGCGACTAATGGCACCCATTTAGAAGTGAAATATGTAAATGAGATAAAAATTTCATTATCCAATTGCCATTCGCAATAAAGCCCGTATAGGTATCATTTTATTTGGTTTTGTGATAAATTTGTTAGATAGCTGAGAAACTATATGGAGATCCTGGATATATGTATAACATCATTTGTAATTGGCTAGGTGACTTCTCAATGAACTAAAGTTAAAAGTTTCTTCCAAAAACTCAATGGCTGCCGTTTGCGTCTACAGCAACAAGAAATATCAGAGGAGGAGGAGCTCATATGGACGACAAGAAAGATAGCGTACGGCTACATCGCACCCGTGTGCATCGCCGTGGGCATCCTGGGCAACGTGTTTACAATCCTCGTACTGATGCACACTCGCTTCAAAGGTGCAGTTTACAATAAAATAGAATAGAATAGAATAGAATAGAATAGAATAGAATAGAATAGAATAGAATATAGAATAAAATATAGAATTGAATATAGAATAGAATATAGAATAGAATACAGAATAGAATATAGAATCAAATATAGAATAGAATATAGAATAGAATATAGAATAAAATAGAGAATAGAATATAGAATACAATAGAATAGACTAAGGCAATAGAAACGAGCCGTTTGGCTAATTCTTGGGTTGCCACCCACGTCCCAATACCATGCAATTGGGGTTTCTACCCAATTCCCATGCCGTAAACTATATATCGCTGTGAAATGGTACGAACATATTGTTATTTTCGAGCACAAATTAAATGATTTTTTGTAATTTCTACTTCTGCATTTGCGTGACCCATCCATAAATTGGGATTTTAATAGTTAATTCGAGTACCTTAAAACTTGTAGGTAACTTTACTCTCAATGCATGAAACGTATCCCTGCAGAAATAATTATACTGAATGCTCCATGAATCATTCACTAATGAAATCTTTATTTCTTCTACAGGCATGACTTACACATTTTTCCGGATACTAGCGTGGAGTGATCTACTCTCCTTGATATTTTGCATTTCTTTCGTCATCCATCTCTTGCAACCCATGACTCCGAGTTACTCCACCGCCTATTGGTATGCTCACTTTGAAGGCTTTGTCACCAACGTCCCCATGACAATATCAGTGTTTACTACGGTGCTCATTACCATTGAGAGGTATTTTTCAGTCTGTAGACCAACTCAGTTTAAAAAAATTCACTCTCAACAGTATGCTAAAATTGGCTTCTCTGCGACGGTAGCGACGGCAGCCATCATTTGGCTACCCGTTTGCTTTATGAAAGATGTTCGAGAGTACACGGACTGTGAGTCCTACAGTTTCGATCGTCCGCCCAAAAATAATCAAACTCACTACGTAGCTTGCATGGAAAAAAATACTCTAGAGTCACCGGCATACATGTTTTACTCCTGGACTCGACAGACTGTAGTAGCGTTCATTCCTATCATATTGCTGATTGTTTTGAATGTTCTTATAATAAAGGCATACATAGGCGTAGCAAAACGGCGCGAAGGCTTAAGGCAGGCCCGCGCTGATAATGATAAAGGAGGAAAAAACAATTGGAGCACCAAAGAGGATCGAAACCTCATCAGAATGTTATGTGCTGTCATGATTTCTTTCTCAATTACTATGTTCCCTCCTGGAATAGCTAACGCTGTTTACACAGAATTTCTATCTTCAAAACTTGAGTACGAAATATTTAGAGCGATTGCCAATGACTTAGAAATACTGAATCACGCAACGAATTTCTATTTATACATGCTACTTAGTAGACCAGTGAGAGCAGCAGTCAAAGGGTATTTTACCAAGGCGGTTGACGAGATCGATTCTCTGAAAAACTCAGAAAATAGAAGTAAAACGCAACCTAGGGACGCTGTAGAAGTACTCGCTAGTACACAAGCCCAGATTCACGATGCTGCAAAGTTGTCCGAGTCACCAACGGAGAATAATTCAGCCCATCGTCCAGTTAGCCGAATTTCACTAGTCACTGAAGATTGCCAGGCTTCTAATAGTTCCATCGAAACACACGAACACGTCCCAGGAGGTGCTTGAGGACTGATTGTTAAGTGGGTTGTAGTTCATCCCGCCTGTACACGGCGAGGCTTTCAACAGAACTCTCAGAGACGCAGATGAATTAACCACACGTTACAACAAACTTACAAAAGTTTGGGTGGTGATTAACTTTAAGAATCTGCATAATTTATCAATAACCAAAATAACGATTATCTTCAGCTAACACGGTTACTTCTCTGTTTGTTTTCTGGACGTGAAACGAACCTGGAAAAAATGCACTACCTGGCCAAAAAAGTCGTTAAGTATAAAAAGTTATTAATAAGCTTTCAGATCTCCGTTTGATCGAATTAAAGCTTCCATCCTAATGGTATTTTTTCTATAGGCTTTTGCAAGTTTTGTAGCTCCAATATTGGCTATAATTGCAGCAGCAGTTGACGCAAATTGTTTATTGATGATTTTACAGGCGATGCGAGACGCAGGTCCCTCTCAAGCTCTAGATTTGAAAACAAGTAACTACAAAATGAGCTGAAATGCTCCCTCAAGCTCAGAGAATCAATTTTCGACGATGTTAATCCGGTGGAAGTGCGCATTGTTGTCGTGAAACGTTCCACCGCCATCAGAAAAAGCAGAAGTAGATTGAGAGGTGAAATCTGCAATCCAGGATATGCAAATATTGTTGTAGCGGGTTGTCATCTCGTTGCTGCAGAAGATCGCTGGTCCAGACACAACCCAGGTAAATCAAACCCAGATCGTCAAACTGCTTCCAGATGGCGGCATAGAAGGGACGATGCATGATAGATCCATTGCTTCTTGAGGTTCTAGCCACAATTATGCGTGCACCACTCTGGTAGAGGGAAAACTTCGATTCAATAGACCACATCATTCGTTTCCATTCAATCCTCGTTTCTATGTTCCTTGGGAAACTGAAGTCGTTTTTTCCAATTTATTGTGAACACACGGGGCTTCCAGATTAAGATGCAATTGGGTACATACAATTGTTCAGTTGACGACTCTGATGACGGCTCGCTTGGGGACTTTTGCAGAACTTGCTGATAGTTAACTGCAGAGTCGACTGATGCAAATTTTTCTAGACCAACGCTTCTACGAGTCTCTCTCTCATCAAGAATTTGATTCTTATCGCATTTACATTTCGCTATCTCATTTCCAGCTTTCAATTGGTCTCTGTACAGTCCCAATACCCATACATTTTACAGTAGAGTGCAGAGGTATCACATACTGATTTGTTACTTCAAGGAAAACGTCAATGCATCCTTTATCATATGACGTAATAAGAAGTTTCGTTTAGACTGAAATGTAATCTTCTACTTTTAAATAAAGTTCTGCATCATAATTTTGTTTTCCAATGAAAATTATCGGTGTGGGTGAAACAACCCAATTTTTTAAATGATTCATTATTTCCCCCTTTAGGTTTAGCTCGAATTTAGTTTTATGAGATTAACTGCGTCTGGTAATATAAAACAAAGTTTATGCTGTACGATAAACTTTTACTTCTCTGTTGTTTAATTTTATTGTACTTGAAGTTCAACTTCGTCAGCTTAGATTCATTTTGATTGACGTGAACTCTAAATTAAAAGAATAAAAATTTTGACCGAATTTTGGATAATTACGAAAATTACATAAAATACGTGTTGTCCCCTATAGCTGTTTATTTTGTAACAAAATGTACAGCCTTGCCGTAAAATGTTGGTCCTGGTGAACTTGTGAATGTAAAACAAGCACAATATCAAATTTGTAACTCTTCCTAATTTTTGCGTCGATATTTTGTCGTATTTTGTATAGCTCGTTTTTCTCAAGCGTAATTTTTACACTATGAGTGGTTCCTCGGTTTGATATCACTGTGATGAGTTTCAATTAATTTCTACTATATTCATTTTAGTGCCACCACCAGCGATCTTTTCGGTCAGCCAGCACTTGGATTTTTAGCCTTAGTGACAATTACATGTGATATTATTAATTCAGGACAATAGATCAAGTGATGCATAAATTCAATGCGGCATTGACAGTTTTGTTTACTGAACGATTTTGAGGTGGCAAAGTAAGCAGATCCCTGTCGCTTCGGTAAAGCAGGGGTGTTTGAGCAGCAACAGCTTGCTTCAAGGACCCTAAAAAACTAAACTTTAATTAAAGCAGTCTCAGGAATGTTTGAGGCAACGAAAAACGGAGGTATTGTTACAACGTCCCATACATCATCGTAATGATTGGTGCAACAGCAACATAATTTTGAATCAACTGCGCCGTTAAGCGATCTCTGGTTTCCGTATGAAGGAACGGTTTGTAAAGGAATGCCTCAGAGACTAACTCCGCTAATCGTTACTCAGCAAGGCGCTTAAGGGCAAAAAAAGAGGAAAAACTGATGAAGCTCTTTATCTTACATAAGACTTTTTATCTGCATCAGAATATCTACAGACTAGCTTTATTTAAGGAACAGAGCGTGCATTGATGTTTTTGCACTATCGTACAAACGATTACTTTCAAAGGTAAATTTAGTAGATAGAAATTATTTTAGCAATAAAAATTCATTTCATCAAAAAAAATAGATACAGAGAAGGTCCAAAAGCCACTTTAATGTATGAAATTAACTTTTTTTAAACGACGCTTTTGGTTTTGTTCCAATTCTAGTACTCGGAAATATCTCTTGTATACAACACACATAATGGGCACGTATGTACAAGACTTTATCAGCAAGTAATTTTCCTTAGGTTTAGTTAAAACAGTAATACACCTGAAGAACAACAGATGCAATGACACCGTTTCACTTGCAGGTCATACACGCACCGTTTCACTTGCGGATCATACACGCACCGTTTCACTTGCAGGTCATACACGTACCGTTTCACTTACGGGTCATACACGCACCGTTTCACTTACGGGTCATACACGCACCGTTTCACTTACGGGTCATACACACACAAATCTGGTCTCAGGCCATGTACAGGGTATGATGGTTGGAGAACACACAGCAGACGAGAATATGTACACATTTACGAATTAGTCAACAGAATAAATGGAACAGAGTAACTTTATACACTGAGAACAAGGATCACAAAAAATCAACAAATCATGTACAAAAAATTCATCCATAGATAAAAAATAAAGACATCTATGAATATCCTCAACAACATGCGAACATCAACTGAGAAAACACAGAACGCGCGATATTTTCATATACATTAGAAAATTTTGATCAGATAACCAACACACTAGAAAATGTCAGGTCACGAAGACTCAAAAGGAATTACGAGTCTCCAGACTGTTTAATAAAACAAAATTGAAAGCACCCTCGTAAGACAAATCTGAGGTTCCGAAAAGCATCAACGGCGTTTGCTGAGACACGGATGTCACAAGACAAGAGATATTTTAATGCACAGTATTCGAAATGGCTCACTGAAGACAGGAGATGTGCGCTAAGGTCGAAAACACCAATACCGTAACCCCTCGCCCAGCGCATGAAACTGCAGTCGCGGAATGTCAAGATACTCTACACTTGAGAAATTATTATTTCCCTAACAGCATAAATAAATCAGTGGTTATCATCTGAATTTTTATCGAGAATACTAATCGAACATAATTTCCATCGAGGCAGATTCTGCCTAATGTAGGGCCAATCGAGGCGAACTTGTGAGACAGTGAATTATGTTTATTGAATATTTGTCCTAGATGATCTAATTTGAAAGCAACATATTTGGGTCACGATCGTCTCTCAGCCTGTGCACCCTCAGAGGGTTTTGGCCTTGTGCAAGTACATGAACACATAAAATCGATCGACCGAAAATGAAAAATGAGTGGAAGCAAATGGAATAGAAACTGACTATCAACATTGTAAGTAATTCATAAACTGCCTCCATCCACAACATGACAGGTATACTTACTGATACATTAAAGAGCTTCATTAACAAAATGCGCAACAATAAATAAAAGCGAAAAGAATTTGTGACAATAGCAGTAAAACGGTAGGTATCTATGCCAGGGTAGGAGGTTGCTACTAGGCTCTGAGGGCCTTTGTACGAGCTCTAGCTCACCACTACACCTATTTATTACTAGAACGCTTTTGATGGGTAACGACTTTGTACAAATGAGAAGGCTTCTACTTCACTACGTGATATTCTCTTATATTTTCTAATTATGAACACTTCCCTGACTCTTTGTGAGCGAGTACAAATTACGTCAACTAAATTATTATTTTAGTGAATTAAGTTTAGTTTACTATTCTTCACGGTGAACTTTCTCGATCGAAGAACATATTGAAATTCTATGAATTTGGGCTAGATTGCATACCAACAGTACAGTACCAAAGAATTTAGCCTAAAGAAAATACTTAAATCAAAAATAGTTTTAGGTTTTCTTGAAGAGTGAGTTTCCTAGAACATAAAATGTGGTTTAAAAAATAAATAACTTGAAATGTACACGTGATATCTCTTTTTATCATAAATAATAGTAAATATATACACTTATGATACAGTTGTGACTTAATGTTCTCCAAGCGCGCGTGAGTATAGAGAGCGGAAACAGGCAGTCAACCCTGAACACTGCTCCGACTACTGCTCAGGTCATCCACTTATGTCATATGGGGTTAGAACGGGTCGTAAAGTTGACAGAGTAAATTAAAGATTTTAATAAATTATGATAGAGAATATTTGATTGTACCCTTAAATATAGGTGATCCTGAAACCGTGTTCTACAAGGACTGCCTGAGCTCCGATGTCTAGTGCAAATCGCTTTCGTCTTGGAGTAAAGTCAAAGGTGACTCAGGTTCAGACGCATGATATGTTCATCAAGTGGACTTGCTAATGGACGTCTAAGTCTGGGGCTGCAGTATTGGTCAAACTGCACACATCAAAATCGAAAAGACATTATGCAGCATACCCTATTAAGTAATTAGTTTGATGTCAAGTTTTAAATTTATGTCACATTTCCTTGTTCAAAGTCAGTGGTGCTAGCCACTCAGACTACAATGAAGTAACTTTGGCCAGAACTTACAACTTTTCATTTTTAAATCAGGTGGGCACACCATATTGTTTTATAAATATCTTGGGCGAACATTCGGGTATAATAAATTATCGATGATAAAATTTGTTTCATCAGTCATAATAATTCGTAACACGACATTGGTATCAGTCAACATCCAAAAGTAATTAGATTCGACACCACTGCTACAAGACGTCAAGAGGTAAATTCAGTATTCGGGACTCTATTCTCAACCTTGCAGAGGAGACCCATTACGCAGCTGTGACTCGTGGATAAGCTGAAGAGACACAGATCCAACAGAGTGAGAGCTAGAAGGTGGAGGAGGAGGAACAGGAGCAGCGGAAGAAACAACCGTAGATGGGACAGGACTTGTAGATATAGGAGTGATAGAAATAGGAGAATCTTGAGAGTGGGGAGGCGGCTGAGGCATCAGAGATTGTGGGGCAGTGGATGATGTGAGTGGTGACTGAGATGAGGAATGTGAATGATAGTGAGGCTTTGAGCAAGGAGACGGCGACCGTGACACAGACCGCGACCTACGGTGGTCCTGAACAACTTGATGGTGATATGGACGATAGTGAAGCTGAGTAGAGTCCGTCGGCTGCTGAGTGGAGTGAGACCCGTGCAAGGCAGACGGAGGAGGAGTAGCAGCAGAGGTAGCAGACTGATCTGACTGGTTGCGATCGCTGTTGTTTGGGTGCATACTCACATCAGAGTCACAAGGCTCATGCTCCATGGACTGCTCCTCGTCTTCGTGTACCTCTTGCTTCACATGGTGTGACTGATACGAGCTCCTGAGGTCCTCTCGGTCTCGTTGAGCTCGCTCAGTGTCCATTTCTTCAGTCCTCATGCGAACGTTACGTTCGTCCCTTGGTTCCGGGTGACCCATATGATCGTCCATGCGATGATCTTGAGGCCTTAGATGATCATCAAGACCCATGTGATCACGCCCATGCTCGCTGGCGCTGATGTGATGATCGACAGCACCGAGATGCGACGCCGCGCGTAAAACATCACCAAAAGTTGCGGAGTTGGGTGGAGGAGACTGCTTCGAGTCGTGACACATGGCGTTCATGCCCAGCGCTGTGTTCAGCAGAGGGATGTTCGAGTCTGCAAGCGCAGCCTGTAAAATAATCTGGTGGTCAGAGAACCAAACAAGAAATCAGACATGGAAGTAAGAAATACTTTACTACTACGTAAGGATATTTTATAGGCACCAAACGGTACGGGAAAAATTCACGTAAAGATAAATTAATATATTGTTGAAATGCTGAAACATTCATGAAAACATGGGAAAACACAAACCGTCGATAAAAATGAACTAAAAAGTGATTCTTGTACATAGGCATTGAATTTGAAAGAAAATGTAATCATATGTTAACACATCAAAATACCCATGCTTACATGAACATATAGATGTGATGTGAAATTTAGAAAAAAAGAGGCTTCGAAGATTATCATTAATTACATAGAGAAAGAATTTCGTTTCTTATTTAGCGAAACATAAGTAGCTGTTTCACAACACTGTTCGCATTGTACACGCCAATGCCAGAGGAATACGCTTTTAAACATAGACTCTGAATTAAGATTCAAACCAACAACGCTAGTTTCGTGTCTGTCCACTACTGGAAACGAAGTAGACAGACAAGACTGTCAGACGACTTAAAACACAGGTGTGCATCGCTCAATAGTCACAAGCCACTGTAAGATCATTTCGTTAATTCATCATATACGCTTACAAAACTCAACATAATACAAGCGTCAGGTAGCCACAATCAACCCCACCATCTGGGCCACACTCTGCAGCTTATCCACACGACAAATTTCAGGGAACAGGGATGTACCTGGAGGCTAGCGTTGAGGGCGTCTCCGTAGAAGGTGGGACTGCCTGCCAAGTTTGGACTCTTGGTATTCGCCACACCCCTGCGGAATAAGACAAGCATCTTAACACCAAACTTCTGACCTCATCTCCTGCCACTAACTTCTATCAACTGGATGATGAATTTGACGTTAATTCCATATATTTCAGACTAGTAGTATATTTGCATTTTATCCTTTATTTCATCAACTAGAAATAATGTGAAGAATTTTTAAAACAGTAATTAATACCACTACTTCTAGTTTTTATGCGTCGCGTAATGAATTTGATACAGTTATGAATCATGATGCTTTAACTTACACTGTATTGAATTTGATGAAAATTAGAACGACAGGGTTTGAATTCGCACAATTTTTCAATGCATGTTACAAATAAATAAGTTCATAGTAGATGCGACTTTACGGACAACTCGAATCAGTTGAAAAAACTAATTACTCTCGCGAGACTGTGAGTTACTGTGACATTAATTGATGAAAGTCTTTTTGTTCGTAAAATAACAAGGCTTCAATTTTCTGATTTCTAAATCAAGCACAAAGCTGTTTTCTTAAATGTGTTCAAAATACTGCAGGAGACGTCAACAGAAATATACCTAGATTAATTTATAGACATATATTCGGCTACAAATCTCATTGGAAACACGAAATTGTCAGCAATTATGAACGTTTTTGAACGACCAAAGCCACAGCATTAACTGGTCGTCAATCGGTGCAATGAGTGGTACAAACATTTTTTACTTACAGTTCAATTATTAGTGTACAATGAAAATCAAATTTAAATATTATGGGAAAATGAAGTTACTGTACCCGTCACGGATGAAATTCACAATGAATACATACTGAATAAAATATTGTTAAACATTCAAATAATTATTGCAAACGTCTTATTTCTGACATCAAATGAGTGAATCAAATTTTCTTATCCGCATTATGGAAATGACACACAGCTGACACTCACGGACTGACATTGAATGAAACATTACACTGGAACACATTTATGGAATTATATACAGAGTGTTAAAACATTAAGTATAGTAAGTAGACAAAACATGCAGAATATAAAATTGAAGAATCTTAAAAAGTGTAGCATGAGCCAGAAGATCAGTGTCGAACAACAGCATGCAAACCGTACCAATTAGGCTGTCCGTACCTCACGAGACGCTCACCAAGCTTTCCGTTTCCCCTACTGTGGGTGGCACACATACTTACAGAGAAGAAGAACAGTAAAATGGTTTCATCAGCGTTAAAATATTGTCTGTGGTCGAGAAGAAGAGAGTAGAATAGATTATACCTTGAAACGAACCTGTTGCTGCTCTGTGGTGCCAGCGTTTAGTGTCGATCGCTCGAGAACGAAAAAATTATGAAAAGAGATATTGAAAGAGAATAAAAAATGCCACTAATGGTCAGCTAAGTCAACTAGAATGATCTATTTGAAGCGAAAGGGGAAAATTTTAAAAATCAAGCCAACGACGAGATAAGGAACTGTAAAAAGAACAATGCATCGAGTAGTAAATTCTGTCGGCAAGAAAACGCATGAACTGCTCACCATAAAACCGAAGATTTTGATGGGGCATTTTACCTCATGAAAAACGTATAGAGAAGCTGAGAGGTACTATAAAAATTGATAATTGGATTGTGCTGTAATTCGAAGTCAATGATTTTGAAGAAAACTAACGAAAACAGAAAGTAAAACAACGCACAGAAGCCATGAATACTTGCCAATACCGACGAACATCTGGGCAGCTGATGAAGCTTGTCCCCTCATTGATATATTCCCTCAATCAAAAGCTAGTTAGTACTGTCTTCAATGTCTCATTCACAAGTGTTTCAAAGTTGATCATAAGAAAAGAATTATGTTTTCTGAAATAATCGTTCTAATGACATAAATTGAGGTCTGTCATACTTGACAATATAATATTCTGCTACAAATATGATCCGTAGAAATGCTCTCACACTAAGAGGGAAACTTATATCGTACGCAGGTATGAAAACTTCCCCGCTGCATTGAAATAAATTTGAAGTGTGAAACACTTGTAAACAAGACTGTCAGTCTAATAGAAGAACCACAAGGCTTCACGGTTTACAATCGCAATACTTCTAGCTTGATTGTATCTCCTGAGGAAGAAACAGACCCGATCATGTTTCAGTAATAATCGAGACATTTTATTTACGAGAGTAAAATAACTGATTTCCCATACATGAAAAATTATTTAGACACCGTGAAACTTTGCACAGCTGCAGCTAAGAGCTAGAAACTGTGTCGACTGTTGTGGAGTGTGAAAGAAATTTCGCAGCTTTCAAACACAAACAATACCACAATCTAATGAAAATGAGTAGAAGGCTAATAGTAAAATACTCGGAAGCAGTCTTCCAAAGAATAAACTCATATGAAACTTTCGAAAAAAGTCAGTAAAAATATTCGAAAAACTCATGGATAAAGCTGTTAAACGAAATGCAGAGCCGTAAAAGCTGAACAAATATTAATTGTGTTCAAAAAAAGCATTAATTTACAGGCTCTGTAGAACAAAATCGACAAGAAACAGGAGAGACAATTCAAGATCAAATAAAAATAAGGTAACATACAAAATAAGAAGAAAGAAAAACCACGGGAAATTTCTCGGACTAACAAATAAATGAAAATCGTCCATAAAGGGATGGTTCGACGTGGTGGAGTGGTCTAAAATAACTGAATGTTTAACATTTTGTTTCTCGAGCAAGCCTGCTCTTTGGATTGGCATGTATACGACGCATTTTTTCATTAATATTAAATTGAAATGTTGTATTGAGAAGTAATTAAACTGGGAATTAAATCATGGAGAAGTCGCTACTAAAAGGTGAATCATAAACATGTGAAGTTCATGTTAACTGAACTCGTTGTTCGTGAGTGCATGTGATGTCATGGCTGTATTGTGTCGCGCCAGTCTGGCCGGGCAGACCGCCCCCTGAAGAATGACGCAGAGGTCACGAGGGAGAAACCTAGTTTTGTCTCGCATTTTGTTGTAAGTGAAAAAGAATATCCAATGGCGCTTGTTATGTTGTGTCTTGTGGCGTCATATAGTAGCTAAAGGATGACCCCCATTAGCAGAAATGCTTACTGTGGGGTCTGTGGAGGCGCGCCGGCCCCTCCACCGCCACCGCCCCCAGGGGAGAGCGTGTGAGGGGCCCCAGATAAAGCTAGGGAAGTGGCAAGACTGTGCGGTGGGTTGTGGAGGTGGTTGGGTGGTGGCGGTGGTGGGGTATTAGGGTCATATTTCCTGGGTCGACCCCTGGCCAGGTGCCGTCGCTTCACGAACTCAGCATCGTCCACCATCCAGAAAGATCCAAAGTCATCTTCGTAGCGGACAAAGCACTTGTGCAGCGAGAGGTTGGTGCGGATGGCATTCTGGACACCCAACAACAACATGAGAAGAAATAAAGAGAGACTCAAGTCCATAAGCAGAGGATCCTTCTACGGAGAAGAAAAGATAAAAAAGAGGAACAAAGATCCGAGTAAATGTACCGTGTGCCCATAATAAAGGCCTCTGGTTGTCATACATACAAACATACAAGAAACGATGCCATCACTAGACTCTGATTCCATTTAAATCTGTTGTTGGCAAGATTACACTACTGATTTTTTAACAAGTTTATTGGCAAAATTGCCATGCGCAGCAAAAATTGAAAAGGAAAATTTCGAGAGTCGTGATGGCCTCGTGTACATAAACCAGAAGGGGCACGGGCACATGAAGGGTGAAGGGACTTGTGCAGTGAGTGGCATTGTCCTGTGTGAACACCGAGGCATGTTAAGTGATAGAGGGAGTGTATGGGGCAGAGTATGTATATATATACTGTGTGGAAGAGGGGGCCGGGGGCGGGAACATGGACATACCCTGTGCTGGCTCGTTGGGGCCGTCGCTTGTAGAACTCAACTTCGTCGACTGTCCAGACGGCTCCCTTGACGTTCTCGACGCGCATGAAACATTTGTGTAGGGAGAGGTTGTGGCGAACGGCATTCTATACGGAACAATACACAGGACGAATAAGCAAAAGCAAATTAAATGAGAGCAAACAACTAATGCAATTCAAACAGAAAATTCTGTGGCGTAGTCGCAGATCTCGTGATTGGAGTTCTCACGAGGGTAGGCAAATAGCTGGCACCTTCGTTCGACGTATGATTATTACTTCTGGTAAAAAGTGCGATAGATCACAACTCTTGCTAAAATAAATTCAAAAAAATAAGCAGCTAGAAAAGTTCATATCAAGCATTTTTCATCACGAAATCAGCTCTACGCCAGCCACGAAAACTGAAAGTAAAGACCACTGGTTGATGGCATTAGCAGCCAAAGCGTACTATTCTGGGTTAAATCCTACAGAAAAACTCCCATTAGGATGACGACGGAAACAAAAGGTTCTGCTTTGGATGGTTTGCATGCTGCGCCGCTACTAGCTACGTGACTATCGATCAGGCTGGAGTCCAGCGGAAGGCGTTCAGGCCGAAATTTTCGGCCGTTCTGCTCTGCTCGAACGATGAAATTTTCATGCTTAAGTGGACTTTAGTTAACTCACAGTAATTTAGTTTTAGTAATTTCAATGAACTTATAGCTCCCAGAGATGCTTATATTCACGATATCAAATTTTAAATTTGTACTCAAATACTACAAGACAGAATTCACCCATTACTCACACACTAACTTGATTTTTATGCATTCGCCACACTCGTAAGAGTTGAAGCTGCATAGTGTCAAATGTATGCTAGGCAAGAGTATTGGAAGCACCCAAGGAGTGTTTCATTTGTCGCTTTCTCTCCGAAATTTAAGAAAACTTAATTGCGGAACCCAAAAAACAATATGTAGTTTATATTTCCTCATAGATTTCCTACACATGCATTAAAACCTCATATCTGTGTACGGAATACTTTCATCGTAGATACAATAATGAAAAGTGACAAAAGCTACTTGTACTTGAGCTTGTACTTAAAGTACTGAAAAAATTAATGGAAAATATTCAGCCCACCAAATAATATGAGCCTACAAACTGACGTTCCTGCTTTGTATCAAATATCATTAAAACGTGTTCAAAAGGCATAAAATAAGTCATACTCGATAAAGCAGATTTACTGTCCCTCCTAACTTTCACCAAAGCCCCTCTTAGTCAAAAACCCGGCGCTCGAGCAGCGCAGGGCGGCCGTCAAAAACTAGAGGAC
This sequence comes from Trinorchestia longiramus, assembly GCA_006783055.1. Classification (NCBI taxonomy): domain Eukaryota; kingdom Metazoa; phylum Arthropoda; class Malacostraca; order Amphipoda; family Talitridae; genus Trinorchestia; species Trinorchestia longiramus. Next base: position 35,674 of record VCRD01002604.1, read on the forward strand.
AAGCTAAAGGACTTCTCCCGGACCATGCACGTTGGTCACGAAATAATATTCATATTACACTAAAAACTGAAAGCGTACTAACAACGCATAGGAAATTCAATTGATCAAATTTTTCATCAATAATACGAAGCAGTCATGCAGCGCAATGCAGAATAAGAGAAATGTTAAAAAACTTATTTCTGTGTAATAACTTTGGGACAACAGATATGTTAGCATCACAAATGCCCTCAAAATTGCTCTCAAAGTAAACTCATCAGAAAAAGACGCAGATTTGGGACTGGAAAAATAAAAGTTTTAGCCGTAATCTCAGAAGACGAAAACTCGAGGTTCCGACGAAAATCAAAAACGAAACGAAATTTCATTAAAAGATGGTATAAGGAGAAAAGTAGACAATAAAGTTGTAGAACAGCAAAATTACTGTTCCCTGAATCGTACATTAATTTTGAACAGTACTGAACGCGAGGTGTCTAGTATTTTTGCTTTTTCTCAAAAATACTATAAAAGGGGGTTGGTGTTACATTTGGAAAAACATATCTGTTGTCAGCACACGAAGTGGAACCTCACTCGGAGAAGTATCTGAGCCTGTGTGAACTATTTTAGTACCTCAACATTAATCACCGAAATGCTTTTATTAACCAATGTCCTCATAGAGATACTTGGGTTGGTCGGAATCACTATTCAGGTACTTTGATGAGTATCATGAATGAGATATTTTAATTGTCGTGTACATTACTAAGAGAGTTTGATGTGTATTATTATTCATATTTATCAATAACTGAGTAGCAATATCGAGTTTTTTCGCCAGAAAGAACCGTTATGGAGATACTTTTGTCAGTGGAAGTCACTTTAGAGATACATTAAGTCATATCAGTAATGAGATGCTTCGGCAGAACAGCAACATTATTTCATATTTATTTCATTAATGAACATCATTATAAACACACGTTGATTAGCAACATTAATAAGATGCTGTCATTGAGTGGCACACCCGTTAATGACACAGTTACTTTGATTGGTGATCGTTATTGAGACACCTTGGTTGAATGGCAGAACTATAAATTTTTGAGATACTTATGTAGGATTACTTAATTAGGCGCTTTGATTAATCATCTGAATTACTGAAAGACTTATACGGTATCTCAAAGATCCAGGAGACATGATCGGACGCTGCCGTGATATTGCACATCTCCGAACCGCTACCTTATGATTTTTGAGGATAACTGGTGCTCGTTTTTCGTTGCAGAATTTCAATTATATACTCGTCCCTAAGTAAAGAGTAAAAATATAGTTCCTGAAATTTTTCTAAGGAATTTTTTCCATTTCAATTCGTGAGGTAATAAAATCTCATATAAGTAATACGTAATGTTGAAAATACAATTCATGTTACTTTTTGGATGCGTATGTATAAATTGTGTTATCAATTCGTACGTACTTCATAAGTTGATTATAAATACTAATAATCAAAAGATATGCAATTACAAATTCATTATTGTTAAATTCGGAAAAGATTTCTGAACATTAAGTCTTTAAACATCATGTATCTAAATGCAAGCGATTCTCGTTTATTTTAATATTATTACAACGCCTAAATGACTAAAATTTTGCGAAACAAAATTAAGTTCTCCATACGGCAAATTTAAAGTTTTGCTGAATGAAATTAGTTAACAGTTTTGAAATCCTTCAATGACCTTCAGTTTGCTTCTCCGAGGTGTCCCACCTCTTTGTTTCAGCTTGTCTAGCACTAGACAACTAAATTGCAATCAATAGTTCACAAAATGAACTGAAAATAAAAAATTATTGAAATGAAAAAAAACTCAGTTACTAGCAAATGAAATGACGAAAAATTATCATATGCACAAATTTTAAAACGGAGAAATAAACGGTAAGTTCAACCTTATCACTAATGAGTTAGCGTACGTGAGTCTGCCGATCACATACAAAAGTACTCAGCTATGAGTGAAATACAACGAAACGAACAGCAAAATACGCACTGTGGACTGTTAAAAGCTACACGCGAGAAATGGCCAATAACGGGTTAGAAGTTACCGAATATGCGTACATTCTACAGCCGCAGCTACACCACCTACGCGTTGGGAGCGCTCCGGAGTTGCTGCAGACCTCACACGTTCATACTTGTAGGTCACAAACTATAAGTTCCCTGAATATTTGTTGTGAATTTGAACTAACACCAATAATTTCACGACTTATATAAGAGTGATTGCTACACAAATTATAAAATATTGGTATGTTCAGTGATAGTTGAAGGTGTCATAGAACAACTCAAAATTGTGTACTACAATCAGCGAAAGCTAAAATTTGTTGTATATGAATCAAAGTTGATGTGGAACAATGGATGCTTGTGAATTCAGCAATCTGTCTCACTGTTCATGATTGTTCCCTGATACGAAGCAAAGACTGAGCTGCGTACATTATTTCGTTGGTTACCCTAACTAAATAAAGTAATTCACATTCCCCGTAAATAATATTAATATTCCAAACAATAAGCTTCATTAAACATATTCACAAGTATCCACAAAGAAAAGATTCGCAATCATTGATTGAGTTGTATTATCTACATTATAAATCAAATCCAGCACAAGTAGACAGTGTTCCAGGGTGTCTATATCCTTTGAAATTCTTGAGATTAGAAACGTCTGCGCTTTCAGACGGCACTGCAGAATAATTGTTAGTTTTTTTAAATGGAACATTATAAAAAAGACAAATTTTGCACGTTATGTAGTATAAATTGCTGAATTCGGTCAAGCGGAATCATTGTTCAGTTGAGACACACAGAAATTACAGAACATGAACTCTCATGTCCTTCACGTAGGATGATAATAGTTCACTAGAGTATATGGAACCTATTTTTTGAGAAATTAATTAAATACTTATGAAGTACATGTATGTCAAAGGAAACAAAAGCTTACAAAGAATAATGAAACATTTGAATCTGAAAGTCCAAGCGATTTTACGAACAAAACATTTCGCTATGGCGCGTATTCTATGCAAAAAAGTGTATATATAATTGAGACAAGCTTCTTACATTTATTTCGAAACTTTTAATGGTAGGGAGTGCTACAAAGATCAATTCTATAAGGAACGTGCTGAGCGCGATCATGGAGTACAAGTCGCACCTCATCCGCCGGGCTAGACAGCACCCTAGAGCCCCTGCAACCCACCGTCAGAAAGACCCACTAGCGCTAGCAATCAAAAAAGTGATTCAGTCCAAATAACACTCACCAGTTTGTTAATTTGTTATTGTAATAATCAAAGGTGGTAATTAAAATCTGAATTACAATCAAAATGAGTCAAATGATCTCCGAAATAAGATCCCGAGTAAAGGCGTATCCTGAAATTACGTCATGCATGCCGTGGCAAGGCCCAAAAAGCGACTATTACAGAGTGACTAAATCATGAAAGAGTCGATCAGTGACGAGCCACTTAAAACATCTAAGATTATATTCATCTAGCATTAGCTGTGAGTATACTATGAAAAGATTTTCCTCCGCCAGGAGCATTTTAAGTAATTGTTCCATTAAGCCACGTCAGCCCGAGCCGAGCGTATGAGGAGCGACAAAGGAGCAAGGATGGGAAAAGGAGGTGACTAAGATGCAGAGAAACAAGGCGTTAGCGACACGTACAGTGGTGGTCGAGGTGACACCCACAGGGAGCTACAAGTCTCCAATTGACACCTAAAATTTGCTGCATTTGGACCATGTCAACGTTCTTTTTAATTCAGCAGTAAATTTTTGCTTAGAAATAAAGTCGAATCTCATAAGATCTGAGAAAGGCTCACCGGCTATGGGTCAGTAGGTCATACAATCACGGGCGGGACATTATTTTCATCACATTCATTGTATAAATAATAATTTGAAGAATTGTAATTTATGTAAATGAAAAAAGGGATAAAAGTTTTGCAATGAAGTGCTAAATACACACGCGTATTCTCTCGCAGGATTTCCGGTAGAAATTTCTAAACCAAAAAATGAAACAGGTGCAGAATCACTACATTGATTACCTTTAATTAAATTTCGAGCTCTTTAAAAGCAATCAATAAAATGTAGCATTCAGCAAAGCAATAATGTGTACACATATTATTATTAAAATATCTGTACACAATATATACGAGTAAACCGCGACTGAACTTTTTATGTAGATCTCAGATATTCACATTAGTCAGGGGGGGACTTGCAATATAATCATGAAGAAATGAACACGAAAAATATCCTTTTTCTCTCGTTTCAGAATTCAGGCAGGAATCAAATGGAAGTTTCAACAGCTGTTCTATTTCAAGTAACTGATACAACCTGGAAACTGAAAGATTTGTAGTTACTAAGTTCTCGTTAGTTTTGATAACTGAAAAAAATGCTATAAAATATGACAAACGATAAATTTAAGAGCAAAGAAACAATGGCAATTTTCCATAGCTTCTGAGAAAGAACTGCTGAAGAAAATCTCAAAGAAAAGAGCGAACGCCCTCAGACAAACGTGACAAGACTTTCTAAAATAAAATACGATAATATTCATCGATAGGATACAACTACGCCAACATTAGAACTACTTATTTTACATCATTACATTATGCTATAGTTTAGGATCATGTTTCTTTCGAATACCTCCATGACATATGCAGCAAGCCGAAATAAAAAAATACAGAATGTACCATAAAGGTATCAATCATCTCAACGTGATAATCCAAATCTAAACAATGGCGGTAAAGAATTGAATTGAAGTCACAGTCGAAGTAATCAACGTTAAATATTAATGATAAGTGGAGCCAGTTTAGGCGGAACTATTACTGCTCAGAAGGTATTATCTAACCTTCCAGGTAGCTGCGTTGCGCCGGAAGTAAGCGAACATAGTTTGGAACCAACTGTAGATCTCGTTCAGTGTCAGCTGTTTGTCAGGAGACTCAACGATGCTCTGCACAGCAAGACTTGATGTCAGTAACATCAAGAGGCAAGTAATGTTGTGGCCTGTGTATGATGTTAATAGACCGAATCGTAATCTCGCAAAGACAGAGTTACTTCAATCGAAAAGAATAAATGCGTAACACTATGAAAATCACGGTATTTAACGTAAATAAATCGATATCATCATATAATAGAAAAATATCTATTTAGGTTGAATTTCTCGCATATTTTAACTGTGAGCTTAGACAACATTTACGCCACCGCCTGCACCCTGCGAGGACTCAACTCGGGGTAAAGCAGAAAGAATGATAATATTTCAAAATAAAACAGTCTTAATTAAAATTATAAGAACACTATATTTAACTTGAGGTTTATTTCCTCGGAAAAATGTTTTTAAGTCGTGTTTTTTTAATATACGCAAATTGTGGTAAAACACGTAAAAGTTACACATAACATTTTCATTTTCTTTAAAATTGACTTAAAAAATGTTCTACCTGATACAATGTTATTTAGGTTACGGTTCCATTACGTGTTAATAAAATAATTTTTTGAGGTTACACAATGTTTCTGAGAACCGTCAATTGCTTCACAAAATCGCTAAAATGCAAGGAATAAAGTAAGACTTGTTTAGGGATTGCTACTGAGTATAATTAATAGGTAAGTGAAGAAAATGAGACCTTAAATGTGTTTTCCTCCTGTGCGTTCTTGTCTTCAATACACGTGCGTGGTTGCACAAGGATTATTAATTCTCGAACACGTTGTACATGACCTGTTGAGTCCTCAACGAATCGCAATTAATTAAGAAGACGGTACACAGTATGCTAACTAATCAATTCTTGCACAGCTAGTTTCATTTGATTGCTTTGGATTAGATTGACAAGCTGCTCACTCAACATGGGTAGATTGTTACGACACACTATCCCAGGGCAACCAACGAAATATTTCACACTATATTAGAGTGCACATAACATTCCTTGAACTACAAGGAAGGTGAGCTTACTTGTCTGATTAGGGAGGCGTAGGTGAAGGGCGGCCTGACTTCGTTTGTTTTGTAGAACTCGCGGTTGCGCTGCAGTTCTGCCAGTAGAGAGAACAGCACGTCGAGTGTGTGAGATATGATAATGCACATTGATAACGCAGTCAATTAACTTAAAATTTCGATAGGTTTACGTTAATACATCACTAGGAATATAAGGTAAATTTGTGAATTTAAAAATAAGATATATTCAAGCAAATTTCAGAAGGTTCCGCAAAATTGGAATAAGTTGTGCATACATATCTGCACGCTGTTGACGCGTAGTTAAAAATACAGTACATCGCAACAGGTACACGTCGTACATTATAACATACATGGAATATTATATCATCAAATACATCGATACAATGGAAATGTATACAAACTCCAAGAAATGAAAAAGAATGAATATAAGAAATATAATTAACACAGTACAATTATAAGACTGAATCAAGCATCCATACGTCTTACATAGTAAAATAAATTACAATCTAAAAAGCTCATTAGCATTAATGAGGTCACCATTCACTTTTGGCTTCGGGGCGCAAGGAAATGAACAATTTTAATTCTCTGACGTTTGCACAAACATCTCAAAGAGAAATTTCTTCAGTTTTACTTTAATAACAACAATAAAGATTGGTTTTCGGTTGAGGTCGCAAGTAGCTGGGCATCGTGCATGCTGTTAATAAGCATTAGTAAAAATCATTCGATGCATAATAAATTTACGTTGAAATTAGAGAGTATCTAGAAACGATATTAGTAATCAAAGTTGTACTGTCACAATGAAGACCCACTCGAAGCAAGCATTTGTTAACAGCGCATGTAAATCAAACCGAAACGAAAAGTATTAATATGTATGAGACGGGATGCGAAATAATAGTTTTTACAAGAACACTAACAAGCTGTGAAAGTATGAAAAATTCCTCTGTGTCTCCAATTATCACAAAATGAAACAATTCATGTCTTGATACGATAGAAGCTAACTCAATAATCGCGAAAGCATTGCAACAAACAATTTTGAATCCCTAAATAATCTGCTATGAAAATGTAACGATACCAAAAAAGATTTCTGTATGTGGAGAAAATGAAAAGAAACGACAAGCAGATAAACAACGAATAAATGAAGAAATCAACTTTCAAACTTCGATGCAAAACTGAACAAATAAAATTTTGTGATACGGACAACCGGCCAAACTAAACGGGAGCTCTACGGAGTGGAATATCTACACCGCAATGTCATGCCGTATGCAAGGCTGATCCACCATAGCCCGTGGACAAACCGTAAACCGAGTGCAGACCACCAATACTACATAGAATAAGTACTACGAGCTCTGTTTATGAGAGGAAATTTGGATAGAACTTAGTTGAAATTGGGAAATAAAAAATACATACGACCCAACTCAGGAGGCAGAGATATTTGAGACAAGTACGTAGTCTACGTCCTAATCAACCGTTCCAACATTACTGTGACGACAACAATGTTGCAGGTGTCTACAGACGCTAACGAGTATCAGCCACTTCACGAAGGCATTAACATGCATCACCATTGAACTTTATAAAAAACGATTGAACTTCTATGAGGAGCACAGGATGGAGGGGGTGAGAGCAAGGGCTTATAAAGAGGAAATGCTGATGGCTGCTATGTCTGATGCTCGTCAGTGGGACGCGTAGGTGACAATCACAACGCAAGAAAAGGCGGTAAGGAGGCATACAGTGAAACCAGCTCGTCATAAAACTCACAAAATGGCCACGGCAAAATGAGCCCGCTGTGACCAATTAATATGTTAAGTCTTAAACGATAAACTTGCTATACTAAGCAAACA
>VCRD01002604.1:44049-55414 GCA_006783055.1 Trinorchestia longiramus
AAATAAGATATATTCAGGCAAATCTCAGAAGCTTCCGCAAAATTGGAATAAGTTGTGTATATGTACATATCTGACGCTGTTGACGCGTAGTTGAAAATACAGTACATCGCAACAAGTACACGTCGTACATTATAACATACATGGAATATTATATCATCAAATACATTGATATAATGGAAATGTATACAAACTCCAAGAAATGAAAAAGAATGAATATAAGAAATATAATTAACACAGTACAATTATAAGACTGAATTAAGCATCCATAAGTCTTACATAGTAAAATAAATTACAATCTAAAAAGCTCATTAGCATTAATGAGGTCACCATTCACTTTTGGCTTCGGGGCGCAAGGAAATGAACAATTTTAATACTCTGACGTTTGCACAAACATCTCAAAGAGAAATTTCTTCAGTTTTACTTTAATAACAACAATAAAGATTGGTTTTCGGTTGAGGTCGCAAGTAGCTGGGCATCGTGCATGCTGTTAATAAGCATTAGTAAAAATTATTCGATGCATAATAAATTTACGTTGAAATTAGAGAGTATCTAGAAACAATATTAGTAATCAAAGTTGTACTGTCACAATGAAGACCCACTCGAAGCAAGCGTTTGTTAACAGCGCATGTAAATCATGCCGAAACGAAAAGTATTAATATGTATGAGATGGGATGCGAAATAATAGCTTTTACAAGAACACTAACAAGCTGTGAAAGTATGAAAAATTCCTCTGTGTCTCCAATTATCACAAAATGAAACAATTCATGTCTTGACACGATAGAAGCTAACTCAATAATCGCGAAAGCATTGTAACAAACTATTTTGAATCTCCTAAATAATCTGCTATGAAAATGTAACGAAACCAAAAAAGATCTCTGTATGTGGAAAAGATGTAAAGAAACAAGCAGATAAACAACGAATAAATGAAGAAATTAACTTTCAAACTTCGATGCAAAACTGAACCAATAAAATTTTGTGATACGGACAACCGGCCAAACTAAACGGGAGCTCTACGGAGTGGAATATCTACACCGCCATGTCATGCCGTATACAAGGCTGATCCACCATAGCCCGTGGACAAACCGTAAACCGAGGGCAGAACACCAATACTACATAGAATAAGTACTACGAGCTCTGTTTATGAGAGGAAATTTGGATAGAACTTAGTTAAAATCGGGAAATAAAAAATACATACGACCCAACTAAGGAGGCGGAAATGTTTGAGACAAGTACGTAGTCTACGTCCTAATCAACCGTTCCAACATTACTGCGACGACAACAATGTTGCAGGTGTCTACAGATGCTAACGAGTATCAGCCACTTCACGAAGGCATTAACATGCATCACCATTGAACTTTACAAAAAACGATTGAACTTCTGTGAGGAGCACAGGATGAAGGGGGTGAGAGCAAGGGCTTATAAAGAAGAAATGCTGCATGGTTGCTATGTCTGATGCTCGTCAGTGGGATGCGTAGGTGACAATCACAACGCAAGAAAAGCCGGTAAGGAGGCATACAGTGAAACCAGCTCGTCATAAAACTCACAAAATGGCCACGGCAAAATGAGCCCGCTGTGACCAATTAATATGTTAAGTCTTAAACGATAAACTTGTTATACTAAGCAAACAGAAGATCTGCATATTCATTAATTTGTTTATTCATATTCGTAATCAGTTTTACTTCACTGGAATACTGAAAAAAAGGTTAGCACAACAGATTTTTTTCTCTCGCTCTTCATAAACCCTCTCCGGCAGGGTAAACTTAAAGCAATTATCAGAAAACTTGCAAGAAAAGTGATCATTCAATTTTGAATTGAGAATCGTTACGGGTACATTCTGCGGCACTGCTTGATGGGTTTCATGACTCACTTTTTCTAGTTGTGTTCAGAACTCAATAAATAGAGAACGTAAAAATACGGACCTTGTTGGATGTCGAGGCCAGCACGATCTAACATATACGAGAGGCCTGAGGTAGACACGGAGGAAGAGAGAGAGAAAAACAATGAATATACAGAACATTTGGTTATGCCTATTACACAAAATTCTGCTAAAGCCATTAAATAGTCGATACAACTTAGGGAACTCCGCAGCGATACGCCTGAAGGAAATTTCCAAACAATAATTATAATTAAAAGACGTAGTGAGCGTAAAAAAACATGGTTCATGGAATCACACATCATTGATGAACAGGAAGGTCAAGGATTTCAGGAGTAAATGTGAAGACTTCATACTCAAAACTACAAACCAGAAGCAGCAGTGCAACTGAGAAGGAAGCAATGAAAAGAAAATCACACATTCTTTCTAAGGTCGAATTGGAAACTTTATTAGGCGAGCAAGTAGAACAAAATCTACTTGTTAGTTTGAACCTAATGAAGAGTCAATCCCACTCAACGAAAATTCAATGCTTACACTGAACAATACTATTGACCCACAGAATATGACACAATCGACACTGAGATACACGGCAATAGTAGCCAGCAGCAACACATCCCGTGCTTCGAACTAGCCGGGGCATCAACGAGTCGCAATCAAGCTTATTATTTCAATGCATTGTCAAATGGCCAACCAATGAGAAAATTTCACGTGTTTACTCTACAAAATAGATACATAAATAAACAATCACATTTCAAAAGAAAAAGAAATAATTCAAGGAGTTTGCAAATTACAAACTACTAATCAACGGTCAAAAATTTATTGCAAAAATACTAATTAAAACAGCAACGAATTAGAGGAAACGAGACGCAACTGAAATCCTTTGCATATCATGGATAACTCGAGTCGTGTTATCCAGTCTCTCTAGACTGCGATCCACTTGTACTTATCACATGAGCGATTAAATCAAAACTGAGGCCAATAATCCCAACAAGTCTGACCACTAGTAGCAACACAAATTAACAACCCTAAAACAAAGCAAACTGTAGTAATCATTTGTGCGGCCAATTAGGCACAGAAGACGCAGGCGGCACTGCAACGCTAGTACAGCTCTCTGCAGGGCCTGATTGCGGTGGTGATAACCAACACGCTATCCCGCTGACGCTCGTGTTCACTCGTTAAGACCGTCATTGTTATGCGAGTTTATAATTGATATTTCTCTTAAAAAAATGCCAAACGAAAGTAAACAAAGCAAAATTAGATACATAGGGAGGAAGAGGAGTACAAAATAATTCTGGTAAAAATAAGCTGATGACCATAGTAACGAAACTCAACAGGTATAAATAGTAATATTTGACTCTAACTACCCCTTTCAACAATGGGCAAATTAAAGTCGACAATGTTTTTCCTGAAAATTGTATTAGCTGCAATGGCCATCCACCTTTATAGAACTTTTATTTCTACCTATCTATTCCAGATTTACCGCATATTTCTGATACAGCATGGAGTAAACAGTAGTATTTTACGTGATACTTGGAGATCATTTAGTCTGTATGTTTGCACTCTTTGAGGCTGATGAATCAATTAAGATATTATACGCCGAGAGCCAAAAGTGAATGGCAACAATGCACTGGAAGAAGACAGTAGACAGACTTTTACCTTCTGTTATGTCAAGCGCCGCTCTGTCCGCCAGTCGGCGCCTTACAAGAGCCGTGTCGTCTAGTACACCTAAAACGATGTTAGAGCTCGTAAGTGCACTGCCACTTACGCCAAGTGTTCAGCAATATAACATTGATAAACAACACTCAGTTCATGTCTCATATGTGCGGTAGGGCGAGAAGTAGTTTTCATAGATGTGAGCAGGCAAGCTATCATACTAAGAATCGATGTGAGTAAAATTTGTTATTAAAATTAAATAGTTTTAGAAATTTTTGATAGAAAAATTTACACAACGTATTTGAAACGTATACGAACGAATTTATAGGAAAACAATTTCAATACAGATTGCAATTATTTCGTGTGGCTTGATTACACACTAACGTGACATACTTATACATTTTCCCAATTTGTTCCCCTATCAAGAATTTAGCAGTAATCGTCACAAGCGAACCTCTGGAGTAAAGTAATCGCAAAGGTACCCAAATTTAATATGATTTTTGACCGAAGAATCACTGATAATCAATGGTTTCCCTGTTCATTGCAAGAGACTACGTAACAATAAACTTTTTATCATATCAAACCTATGAATGGAATTATGTTTCCTGAGACGCAATAGAATGTCTTATTTTCAAAAACCAGTGAACTGAAGTCAATGAGAGTTGTAGCGACCATCTCTCATATTTTGTCTCATTTTCACAAAAATGTGCAAAAAAAATGTCTTCCAACATGTTAATCCGAAAAAGGGGCGGAAAGGAGTTGTGGCCACATAAAATAACAAAACTGTCAAGGAGAAATCATGCCAGGCTCTGCACACACACTACACAGGCCATTCTAATAAATACACGAGTAAAAATTTGAAGCCCAGCTTGGTATTGGGGACATTGCCAACATCGAAATTATTAATATTTAACATGATCAGAGGTAAAATACAAAGAAAATTGAGACAGATGGAATCATTAAAAGAATCGTTACGGCTTAAGATGAAATAAAAATTCATGCAAGCAAAAGACAGCAGTTAGTTTGTCCCGATTATTGACCATTCGAGATCACCAAAAATTGAGAAACGCATGTCATATCTTGATGGATGACAGCAAAGGTTCACGACAAAATGAGTTAATTTGAACAAAAAAATCCCCTTCAAGTAGTGCAGTATCCCAGTAATGATTTTTTTCTGCCCTTCCGCTCTAAAAGAAGGAATATCCGAAAGCGAGTAGGGCGTAAATACAAGATTTACTTTTTCGGCCTCCACTCTTAAATCTCCTCGCTACTCATGAGTGAGAGATCTGTTTATGAACTCAGCTGCAGGTGCTGACAGCTCTTACAGAATTCCCTCTATTTTATCAGAGTAGCCTCATACTCACTGACTCGTATAAAATCCATCAATGAAAGTCCTTGCACCCACCCTCGCAACTAAACATGAGGATCTCCAGAGCTACCTTTGCAATCACATACGGGGCCTCCGGCACGTGCCCTCGCCGGAGGGTCTCTAAAGCTAGCACTAGCAATCACTCTTGAGTGTCTCCAGTGCCAACTCTTGTAATCTCTCATGCAGGTCACCTGCATTCATACTTACACACTCTAATGTTATGTCTCTGTCACCTGCATTTCCAAACTCAGCCTACACCTCGCCTTCGGCAGTCATCTGAATTCCTATCCTTTTGACCAAATTTGTTCATTCACTGCTGCCAGATGTCTAAACAACCACGATACACTCAAATGCTACGTTACACTTACGACAATTTTACTGAAATAAAAACGAATAGCTAAGAACGAATATATCTTTAAGCTGTGAATAACTTTCACTCACTTTCAACCTATATTTTTTAAAAAATTCAGATTTAAACTATCAAATTTGTATTTGATCTAGTCGTATTTTTATATTAGACCAAATTTATTTGTCATTCAATTTGAAATGAACCAAATAAGTAAAATAAAAAATATGAAAATCAACTCTACGAATAATACTCTCAACAAGCAAAATCAAAAAAGAAAATAAAAGAAGCAGAAGAAAACAATTTTTTTTATAAGAAATGCACCAAAATATGGTGAATTAACCATTTTTAACGCACGTGTTGTTCTAGTGTTCTTCTAGCATAAGTTCAAGCAATGCATTTAATCGAATTAGAAATATTTGGAAACTTTAGTTAAAATCACATATATCTGAGTTTGATAAACTCGAATAGATTTCATGACGTAAATTAGCACGGCACCAACGATCAGAATGAAATAAGAGCGCGAGGCTGCTTCCACACATTGGCTAAGTTTAAGAGATTCTTTGACTCGGGTCTTTCTCAATTTAAGCAAGGGCAGTAACAGGAACTCGTCTTTGTGTAGTTACCGGCATTTAACATTAGGAATCTGAATAAAAAATTGTTTAAAACCCTTGGATGGTCCATGCAGTTGTATCGATCAATGAATCTATATAGTCGAGGAGACACCGTTAATAGATACTTTAAACTTCAGTAATCTGGGCCTCCGCCTAACTATGATTAGACTTGAGCGAAAAAAGAATCCTCATTACAACGAGGAAAAAATTTTTGCGACTCTGAATATAAATTTGCTCATTTGCGCAAAGTAAGCTGAATGATGCGCTACTGTAAACCAATATTATTTTGTACGAAACTGACGTTGATAAGTCATTCTAGCTCCTCCGGATTGTTCACATTGTTGAGTCTTTTGGGTTACAGGTCAGCTAAGCAATATTAATGAGACAAAGTTAGTTGACTAATGGCATAACAGTTACTCTCATTACTCTATGAACAAGAAGTACAAAGGTTTACAACTGAACGAGGTAGACTCCATAGCAATATCATCACGTGCAGCAGGATTTAGGTCTCTACAAGCTCAACATGATTTATAAGTCAAGAACAATAGTCTACTTCCTGCTATGAACGGGCGCTGGCTTTCATATAAGACTACTCAAAGTACATATAGTAACCCAGTTCTATCTTCGAAACACCACTGACCATCATCAATCACCTCACTGTCTCATCAACAGATGAAGTCAAAGAACACTGAATATGAATTTAATTATTATATAAAACACAGGACGACTGAAATAATCGAATGAGCTCAAACGTTCTTTGAAATTATATACTAGCTGTGCAGTAAATGATGCTCGTCAGTGGAGCGCTTTGGCTTGACCGAAGCAAAAACAAAAAAGGTGGCTTACCAGGGGTCAGAAGTGCCGATTTCTCAGTGAGCCGCCGTCGAATGGAGCCACAAGCGTTGGGTGTCGGGGGCTGCATCATATGCGGAGGTCGGGCTGCCATGCCCCCAAATAGGGAGACTGGAGGCAGGGGACCTCCCAGAGGGGAGTGAGTCAAGCCCAGAGGAGACGCGCCCAAGCCTCCGCCGATAAGCCCAGGGCCCAAAGGTAGTTTGCTCAGCATGCTGCTCGGACTCTGTTCAGCACAGAACTCAGCTTAAAGACAAGTGAGAAAAAAAATCCATTAAAACTAATGCATCATTAAAAATGAAATTCGCACGGCAACAATTAACAGGATGTTACAGAAATAATTTTCCAATATAATTTACTCGTGAATCGATCAATAATTCATTATAGATTTACTGAGAAAGTGGCAGTGTAATCGCATTCACATTGGTGATGCGAGCAATACAGAACTAGTTGTCATGGAAAGTTTTGTAACGCATTTTAGAAAGACCTGTTCCTCATTGACGTTCGACTCATTCGAACGGCAAACGTGGTTCTGTAATAAAATGATCAAGTCACCTTGATTTTTTTTATAGTTTTAATTAAATATCCAGATATTGTTCTATTCTCACATGTTAGGGTCAGATCATCTCATCATAAATGTATAGATAAACAAATAAAACATGAAGAGTACAAATCAACGTTTTAAACAGCACGGGGAACGCTAAACTCTGGTCCTAACTAATAATCAGCTCAAAATACAAGTAACAAAGCCACGTTCTCATGCAAGAGTAGTATAATGGCTGTCGTAATGCATCGAGAGGCTGAAAAAGAGGCGACGCAAATCAGCATGAACAGTGTGAACTGTTACTGTTACCAAGAAACTAAACATGAGCCAGCAATGTCAGCACTTCATTGTACGTGCTTCATTAACAGGCTTATATCAGTGCAAATCAAGTGTTGAATATTTCTGAGACGTAGTGAGCCGTACAGCTGAAAGGTTTGAACTCATGAAGCTGCACTGACCATAGAATACACCTGAACCAGGCTCACTGCTTTGTTTACTTTTGAAATATATAGACACATGCGCAGTCCCCATGTCTTGTAAAGTTTTGAGCATTCTGGTTTACTTTCTAAAAGGAAGTAACTTTTA
This sequence comes from Trinorchestia longiramus, assembly GCA_006783055.1. Classification (NCBI taxonomy): domain Eukaryota; kingdom Metazoa; phylum Arthropoda; class Malacostraca; order Amphipoda; family Talitridae; genus Trinorchestia; species Trinorchestia longiramus. The sequence goes on from VCRD01002604.1 coordinate 51,886, forward strand.
TTTGTTGTTCTTTCTTAGCCTCGTCGATGCCTAGTATGGACCCTATCTGTCAATCGAGGAGGCCATAAAGTAACTTATTTCTCTACAAACTGGAAAGTTCAACATTTCTGGAATGTGTGTACGTCAGCCACAAATACAAGATGATCATATGCGTATAACGCAATTATATATCAAAAAACCCCTAATTTTATCATTTTTAAACTGTGGAATTTCGATGAGAACTTCACAGTGTTCACAAACAAATAGTATCTATTTATTGCATGGTCAAACTGTTACCTGTTCTATTCAGTTCAGTGAACAAAAGTAAAACAAAGTCTACGGAATTTACTTCAAAGATTTAAGTATCTCTAGCTGACAGAACTTATCACCTACAGATTTCACAACAAAGATTTAACTATCTAACCTAATGATAGAACTTGGATTCACCTTCAATTTGAAAAATGACTGATGAGTAAGTTTTATATCCAGTATTTAATTTTACTTCATGTGAAAAAACGTCATGACTATGTAGAAATTTAATGAACTTAATGAGTTTGCATGAATATGTGGAGCACAAATCTAGATTTGGTGCGTGTTGAAATTGCTTTCAATACACAAGTGTTTTCAATAGAGGTGCTAATTATGTTTCAATCTAATGGAACTATTAATATGAGCATTTGTGACGTAAACAGCATATATTAAAAAAATATTGAACATTAGCTGCTCGACTTTTAAAAATAAGTGCTATACCTATTACATAACTCTACCATTTTGTGTGTACTACTGAAGAAACGTGACAGCTTGAAAATAAGTTTCTCAGTAATAAAATTCTTAATTAATTACAATATTAGCCATCTATTTAATAACACCAGTGAGATCATCATATCTCGAAGTTTATTCGATTTATTGTCTTAAATTAATCTCTCAGCCCAGAAAACGCAGTGAGAAGAACGTACCTGGGGCGGCGGATGCTCCATCTTTGGCATAGAGGAATGAGGAGGCTCAGGCGACAGGCTCCGTCCTGATGGTGCAAATGGTGATGCCTGTTGCTGGTGTTGCTGCTGCCGCTGCTGCTCTTGTTGCTGTTGTTGCTGTTGCTGTTGTTGCTGTTGTTGTTGCTGTTGTTGTTGCTGCTGTTTATTGACGTGCAAGTGACTCATCATGGCCTGAAACAATAAATTATCAGTCAAAACTCGTCAACAAGTTCAAAAGAATGAAATCATTTTCTAGATGCGCATCAAAAAAGAGTGTGGTAATGGAAGATAGAATGATGCACGCGACATTAGTTTCATCCACCTTAGTTACCAACAGAAGTCAAAGAGCATGCAATATCATCAGACCGATGTTTACTTCTAAAGCTTCGCAATGAAGTTTCAGTCCCAGATGTAAAAATGCAAAAAAATATTCTCAGACGCTCTCTGACGAGCCCGTAGGTGCTGGTATCATTCTTGCTCGTAAATAAACATTATTAACAAGTAAAAGTATGTCTTGATGGTTACCTCGGGGTGAAGTGAGTTGAGAAATTATTAAAACAGATTACTAAACAGATTGGCAAAGTTCCACGCGATGAAATACCTGGAGTCGATCTCGTTCCTTATTGAGCTGTCGCTCCAGCTGGCTCACCACCTGCATCTGGACTCGGGCCTGCGCAGTGCTCCGGTCATCCAGTGTGTGTTCTGTGTTTAGATGCCTGTGGAAGACCAGGGAAAGATCACTCATTAACCTGCGTACCAAGCTTTTCTGAAGCTGATTGCTGCAGTTTAAGAAGCATTTCAAGTGTTGCTATTCTCGACGAGAGAATTCAGCGATAAATTAAAAATTTAACACTCCTGTGCTTCATTCTGGACATACAGTACGAATAAAAGAACAGAGTCTTTTTGAGAAGTGATGATGTCACATAGAAGGGAAGACTGTGTTGAAATATTATTCAGGAGTTACGATGGATAAATGAAACGACACAGGCTATACGGGACGAAAGTACGTCTCTAGTAGTGTACTACACAAACAGGAAAATGAACTAAAAATGAATGTGGGCCGGTAAATTTCTTGATGCAGCTCTGATGAAACCAGAACTAACATTTCGAATCAGTCTACAAGACCCAAATTTCAAACTACCGCTACTGTAATTAAAGAATTTTTTATTTATTGAGGCGGATTCTAACGGTGGCCTCTCACTGGTAAAAGAGCTTATATATAAGGTGAGTGGAGATTTGACTCTTGGTTAAATTTACAGCAGTGTGTAGTCTACATGATGAATATAGTTCGTCCTCAGCCAATCACAAAATTGAAGGAGACCGTCATGAAGTAACAGTATTATTTTTATTTATTATTTATTATTATGTATTATTTATTAGCATTATAATTATTAAGGGGGTCCTGTATCCATAATACATATGAACTCGCATCACATGCAACAGCAAACAACATCACGCGGCAGGAGTCTCACTTGAGAAAGTAGTGCAGCTCATCACACACAGCCTCACAGCCTGGCCACTTGCACACCCCGTGCCCGTAAAGGGGGTGCTGGGCTGTGCTACTGCGCCTGCCACCACCACCTTCCTCGTCTTCGCTCCCACCGCCACCTCCATAACCGTTAAGGGAATCTCCGCTCCGACCTGCAAGAAAATATTACTGTTATATTTGTAGCTCAAGAGAAGTGGCCACAGTCAAAATTAAAAGGATAAAAGTAAATTTCAGATCAGGAAAACATAATATCTTGAATTTCGTTTTTGGTCATCCCCATCGAGCCTCTCATAGGGAATAGCATCGCCAGCATTCTGGATTCAACAGTCACCACGAAGTCCTTGAACTCTGGTATAAATTTCATTTTCAGTTGCCAATCCATTTTATTTTTAATTGCAGTGTTTCCAAGCCTTGACATTTCATATGATATGGAAGGCTCAAATTTAATAATCCACAGCAAAAAACAAGTGATAGTTGCCTAGAAATTTTCCCTTTAAGATACCTAATTCCAATTTAATTAGAGCCCGTACGTACAACTGCTTCTCCCAGCTGCTCACGGACTCACTGCAGCAGCGTAGTGTTCAGCTCGCAAGCCACTCTAAACTTCCCCTGATAATAAACATATTTAAGGCCACTAATTCTATTCTGTCCAGAACTGACCATTAGGCGTGACTGGTGGATGCAGCACGGGCTTAGAATCGCGGTCATTATTGTTGTTATTATTGTTGTTGTTATTGTTGGACAGCATGAGGTGGGGAGGGAGGTAGCCAGGGGGAGAGGGAGTCTCGCTCCTCTCGCTACGGTCCTTCCAAGGCCCGGTGTCTCCTGAAACGGGACAGAAACAAGAAAATAAAGTAAATTTATCATGTTTATGTTTTGGTATTTTGGGCCAGCAAAGGCAGAAGGAAGACGGGGAATTTTTTTAGCGATTGAGTAACGTCAATGTGAATTTTCTCATCTGTCTGGTATTGGGTGATAGAAAGAGTTGGAGAAAACACGAAGTTTGTTTTGATTTTGAATTGCTGACATACAAAATTTGAGTTTTTTTCCAGTTTTAATGTCATGTTGAAGTTATTAAGAGTACAAC
>VCRD01002604.1:66138-80604 GCA_006783055.1 Trinorchestia longiramus
GACATAATTATACAATTACAGAACAGCTTTGTTGAGTTACCTTCTTATAAGGGGCTCAACACAACACCTACACCACAGCACATCACCTACACCACAACACATCACTTACACCACAACACATCACCTACACCACAACACATCACTTACACCACAACACATCACCTACACCACAACACATCACTTACACCACAACACATCACTTACACCACAACACATAACTTACACCACAACACATCACTTACACCACAACACATCACCTACACCACAACGGATCAAAGATTGTAAAATCGTTCAGGTATGTAGAATTTTTTAAAGAATTAACTGTGATTGCGACTCAGCGAAAACTATACGTTATCGCCGTTGTTTTTGCCGTTGAATAAAATTTTCCTTTTTTGATCAGAAAGTAAAAAATTTATGAAACATGCAAGGTACATTGACCAATATGTAAACATAATATATATCTGTTTAAGGATTTTGAAATTGAAACTGTTTTTGCTTTTATTTTTGAATTCAGATACTAAAATTAAAAATTTATCGCAAGTGCTTGGTCACCATGACACCAAACCCGGAAATTCTACGCAGTTAAACACGAACGGGTAAACTTTTTAATTTTTAGCATTGCTATTGATAATTATTTTCACCAGGTATTGAAGAAAAATTATTGTTGAAATGACTACTTTAGGGAACTTTTGAATATTCTATGGATTTGAACCTACACCATGTTCAGGACTAGTTACTTACAAAAATATTTTTTATAGATATGAAGATATCTAAAAAATGTTATTGTAACTAGTGCTGAACATGAAGTAGGTTCTAACTTCAATGATGTGACCGCACTCTTGTTGTTAAAATTATCTAGGATGAATATTATGAAAACTGCTCTTATTATATTTTATTTCTTTACTTGTTCAATTTCATGGATTTCAGAATAACACAATATTCATTTTATTGACAGGATGTTTAGTGAACCGCACGATAAATACAAACAGGGAAAAGAACTAACTGACAAGTCGATGATGAAGTGTCATTTTAATTGTCAAAACCGATATGCAGCACACACATTCAACTTAGTCGCAACATCAAATGCAGCGAAATCATCGGGAAATGTACATTTTACGAAAATATCGTAATCTGCCTTTGCAGACGATATGGAATAAGCAATCGAAGAATACAGTAGCTCCACATAAAAATTAGAAAAGAATTACAACGACTGTTGATTGTTCCTTTCGCAACGCTTTGGAGCTCTGTGTATGATGCTGTGCAGTGTATCAATTCCATCGTCAGTAAACAAAAACCTGTACAAGAGCGCGCGTGCAATGCAATCGGTGTCGCCACTTTCAACTCGACTGATATTTTACTTTTTAAAGAATATGCGTTGGTCAAGAAACCTGTATCTCAATCATTAGATATTCCATAAGAAAAAGTAAATGCATTCATGGGTATTTACGGCCATCTGTAACAGTGAACATCAGCAAGAAGTTAACTGCTTTAGGTAACGTTTCTGCAAGCCAGCCCCTCATAACTTCAGTTAGAAATGGAATAACGTTGTGTTGTTACTCTTTCCAGTGAAGACAGCATTTTGGCTACCGCCTTTCATCCTCAGCTTAAACAGTCACTAACAGCAGTCACACTTCACCAACAAAATGATAAGCCCTGTAATCTCTGATAATGAGAGCAGCCTCGTGGGAAGATAGGGTCACAGTAGTGTGATAACCACATTCTGTAGCGATGAAGATTTCTTAAGTCACTTTCTCCCTACACTGCTAAGAAGCGATGGGGCACAGACAATGACAGCGTAAAATTAATAGCCGAGTATCTAGAATCAGAACGTGAGTAATTTGCGGATTCCGGTGTGTTTTCAACTGACGGGCTTAATCTTGAAAAGAGCTAGGCTTAGTGAGTTATTTTGCAAAGCCCTTTTTCAGAAACCAATTACGATTTATGAATTTTGAAAAACATTTTTATGTTATTTTGTATTCGTTAATGAATTTAATCCACATTTGTATCATGATTACATTCAGAAAACTACGATCGTAAGCGAAAGTATCATTTGATGAAATAGCGTAGCGCGATTTTTCATGTTTTCTATAGCGGTATATAACGGTGACAGTCGTCATTTTACACATAGCGGTAGCACTGACGGAGCTAGTTTTACGAATAGCAGTGCTCATCTCTTCAGGATAGTTTCTGCACAAACTCTTTCATTCCTTGCTGTGGTTACACGAATTTAGGAGTAAAAGATACTGCTCGCAACATTGCATACCACAAGCCCTGTATCACGTTCTCTGAGACGAGAATCCCAACAGCACTTCAACATTAGAAAAAACATCGCCCTTAAAGAACTCAAGGACATTCATGACCCAGACTAGAATGCATGCTTCGAAAAGTATCGGAAAAAAATTAAGTATAGAATCACCTTGTCAGGGGCCTGTAGCAACTGAGTTTGCTGGATCATGTTGAGCTGGATCTGCTCCTGGATCTGCCCCAACGCCTGTTCCAGCTGCTTCCTCCCTGCCTCAGCGAGCTGCTGTTGCTGCTGCTGCTGTTGTTGTTGCTGTTGCTGGAGAACATCAAGCACAATTATCAAACATATGTTGAACACTAGCTCAGGAATACGATCTTTTTGAATTTAAGTTAAAACTGTAATTTAAACCTATTTGTCCTCACATTTATAGTTTTATTTCATAGGAGGATTCTTACGAAATTTCCATTGAAGAAACGCGTTGTTCTAACACAAATAAAAATTACACTATAACTGAACGATCGGAAAAATTTTCATAGTTTACCTAAGAATGTTGTTTAATAATTAGACCCAAATACCAACTTTCCCCAACGCGTAATTAATGGCCGCGTAATTAATGTAGTTGTAAATTGATTTCACTTTTTAACACTATTTATTATTGTTGTCTATAGATAACGATAGGAGCCTTGGTACTCGTACGAAATATCCGTAAGACATAGATATATAAGCACAAAAAAACTAATAAATTAATAAGAGCAAAAATGAAGAGATTTGACAAGCTCCACAAACCCCTTCTCTGAAAATAACAACCTGACTAGCTAAAATTTCATCAGTACAGAAATATATACTTCATGCATTATTATACTATTCGCAACGATGTATAAATGAATATGTAACCTACATAAAAGAATAAACTAAAGCAAAAAAGAGAAGTTGCATGAAGTTTAGCATCAATGAATACAAGCAGGAACCACGAAGCCATTTATCTGAAGAGACCTGTGTGGCAGGCAAGTCAGCACCTAACACAGCCGGCAGCCAAATCTGCACCTCTTAGTAGCGAGATGCTAGAGTGTCATCAGGAATATATCTAAATTTTGTGAGAGTTAGGGATAAATTTTATCCTATGACACCCATTATTTCATCAGAGCCGCTAAATGTTATGGTAGCAATTGTGCAAAATTGATTCTACACAAATTTCTCGAGCAATCGAATCTTCCACTATTGAGTAAATTCAGTGATCGTTAGGTGCCTTGTCTCAAAACCAACCCAGGTTTGCCTGTTTGCAAGTTTGACTGTTTACAAGGCCAGTACACGGCGGGTGTTTGCGCAGCTTTTGTTTGAATTTCAACAACAAGAAGACTTTGTCAACACCACACGAAATGTTGTGATCGCCGCGGCGTCTGAGATTACGCTACAGCACAGAGGACAGCCCTGAACTACGCCTTTACTTCACTTTTAGAGCAAAAGCTTCCAGCACAGCTATGCAGTTTGACGGACAGCGTATGCAAGTCACCTTATTAAAATATCAAATACTTCGAGGAGGGAATACGTTTACTGAACTTCGGCGTTAAGCATTTACAGCGAATGTCTGTGTAAGAAAAGGGGATGAACGAAACGCCACCTAAAGCCTAACTGTTTTAAAATAAGGTTTATAAATTTACTAACGGAAAGTTCAAAGCATTATCATTCAAGATAACAGAATCAACAAAACTTATTATCCAGGAGCGCTTATTATCGTTCACAACTAAAGTATTGTCATTGAAAATATTCATGTTGTGTGCGTAGACTTTATTGAAATAACCTGAGTCGAGAATGAATTGATTTTACAACTCAATTTGCTATTAAAGCTGCTCGTATACCCTTGTTAAATTAAAAAATTATGATAACTTTTTCGACTCTAATTCAACAATTAGCGTGCATAAAGACAGAAGATTTAGGAAATAACGCACGAGTCAGATGATAACTTCGAACAAAAAAAGGCCAACCACTAATATCAAGAAAGTTCAGGCCACCACAGGCTCTGAACTCATTTTCAGTGAAAATTACCGGAATCTCGAACCAGCTGCCCGAAAGTATCTTTTCTGCTGGCACTGTGAACACATTCAAAAATTGTCTTGACAAATATTGGATAAGGAACCCCCCAAACTTTACAAAATACTGATTCGAAGTATCACAAAATCTCCTATAATTTAGTGAGTACAATGAGCATACTTTTTGAGTCCTAACGGTCATACAGCTGTGATTTTCCAAGAAATCATGAAATCAATACGTAGCACGAGCCATATAATTATTGTGACATGCCATGTAGTTCTTACCACTAATCTTAGCAGTAACCTCGACCTGTATTCGAACCAATATATATTTTTAATCTAACCCATTTGATTATCAGGGAAAGTTAACGCTTACATATTCGCATCCCTAAAAACCCTTAAACATTTCAGGGGAAACTGAAGTACGAGGAAGTATCACAGAATTGTGTTTACGTTAAAACAACGCGTTTTAACTTTAAAATTGTGGGCAGTGTTAAACGCAACCACAGACCCTACATTTTGGATGCAAAATGTGTCATACATGTAAAGACCTCGAGTGAAATGAGTAGTCCTTATGCTAACATTTCCTTTGATATTCATGAAATATAAAAAAGAGAATCCTGCAAAGAGAATCGTCCTTTTGTAGTGTATTAAAAATGTAAACCTGTATATGTTTTGAGTAGATGAATCTCACACGTCGAGAAAAATATTACATTCGATTCTTTGTCGTTCGACAAAACAGAAATTATTAGAACGATTAATCCTGGTCAAGACACACAATCATAAGCACAGCTGAAAGAAGCTTCCTCCGAACACAATTTCCACACAACTAGGTTCAAGGAAGCAGACATCGAAAACTCAAAAGATGCACTAATTTCTTCTAATATGAAAATGGCAGCGAATTTTGAAACTGTACCTGACCTCATCTTATTAAATCCATCAGTAACGAACACGCTGAAAAATATCTAATTATTTACAGGACTATAGTAGGGAAAACTATGGTTCCATCTACTGTTCTGATACAAGAAACAACTGACAAGAACCATACCGAATTATTAACCAAGAATAATTAAAAATGGCTCAATAAATCTTAGGGCTATTTAGAAAAAACTGACAGACACGTCGCTGGTAACATTTCTTTGACGACCTGCTTACAGAATATTCAATCGGCGACATGAAATAAGTTTTTAACATTTTTTACAGGAAAACCCACAATACTGAAAAAGTTCACTCACAGCACGGAAACAAATGAAGCAGCGAGGAATATGTTCGTACCGTCTCAGTATCTCGAAGTATTTATTTTGACAGTTTTTTTAGAAGCAAATGGAGTTTTTCAAATTCCTGTCTCAATTACAGTCATAATCCTCCAAACATGACGGTCATGTCAACTTAGTGAAGTAATTTGCTGCATCCACTGCAGCAACAATCCTCCAAACATGACGGTCATGTCAACGTAGTGGAGTAATTGCTGCATCCACTGCAGCAACAATCCTCCAAACATGACGGTCATGTCAACGTAGTGGAGTAATTGCTGCATCCACTGCAGCAACAATCCTCCAAACATGACGGTCATGTCAACGTAGTGGAGTAATTGCTGCATCCGCTGCAGCAACAATACTCCAAACATGACGGTCATGTCAACGTAGTGGAGTAATTGCTGCATCCACTGCAGCAACAATCCTCCAAACATGACGGTCATGTCAACGTAGTGGAGTAATTGCTGCATTCACAGCAGCAACAATCCTCCAAACATGACGATCATGTCAACGTAGTGGAGTAATTGCTGCATCCACTGCAGCAACAATCCTCCAAATATGACGATCATGTTAATGTAGTGCAGTAATTGCTGCATTCACACACAAAAATCCTACAACGGTCAGTAGAGTAAAAGGTATCGTTTCTGCGTAATGTTCGTCATGACGATTAAATAATGAAAAGAAAACTATTTTTTCAAATATCACGTCAGATAATGGCATTAAAGCTGTAGATATACGAGTATAACCAATAATAAAGCTGAAGAAAACTTACAGAACGTTTTGGTCGAATAGTGTAAGGCCACTGAAAAATTACTAGTCAAAGTGCTGGCATGAAAGGAAATAAGTATAAAAATGATATCAAGAGTTATAGAAACCTGCATGTCACAATGTTGCTAGCACTGAACGAGATAACACAATCCCTGGTGACTCCAGCAGCTGTGAGCTGCTCAAGTTATTGAATTGAATGTTAGCCTAACTCAGCGTGCCTAAAAAACTATTAGTCAACTGACTACAAGCCCTTTCAACAAGAATGAAGAAAAAACATAAAGGCTCCTTGCGTATAACTCACATACATACTTCGCCGCACACGGAAGAAACTCTGCGGCAATCAACATTCATATTTCACTTACATATGATGTAGTGCAGGCAAACATTCGTATCCTCGTAAGTTAAGAAACCCATTATGATATGCAACTATGCAGGCGACATATGCGTTAGTATAGAATTCTCTGAATAAATGAATATTTTAGCTCTCATATCGTGATTTTGCTGACATTGAGTTGAACAGCAGTTCTCAGGCCGCAGTTAGGCATCATTTTGAGCCGCTGACAAACCAAGCAACTGTTTAGAGTCACTTTAACTGCACCATTATTATAACAGCTGAATGTGCTTTAAAGTTATTGAATTTGTCTATTAATATGAATGTTGTCCATCCATAATCCCACATGGTACCAACGACTTAAAATTTAGTTCTCTGAAAACTTCAATAACTTAAAGCAGCGCGCATCAATATCATAATACAACAAAATAGTGAAGTAAAATAATGTTAGAACATCTCTCACAGAGGATATCAACATGGTAATATTAGAGTCATCATGATCTCAAGTGAAGTATTGCCCTCGTCACCATGAAGAACTCGAGTAAGACGAAGCTCAAGCAGAAGCAAACAAAACAAGTGATAATGAAAAAACATGCAGCGACGGCACAGGCGAGAGGCAGCAACAACAACAGCAGCAGCGCATCAAAGCGACCATGTGCGCCACAACAACATGCCGCGTTCACGTGCCAGCATTACCGCCACCTTATGCTCTGCGATCAGCTTAATTTTCCAAACCTGTTCTCCCAACGAATGACAGCAGTAAATCCATACAGTTTCATAACGTGCACAATCTGAATCCACGATTGAAGTCGTGTTTATTGAGCGGTTTCTAAGAAATGTGTTAGAATGGACGCGCTGAGAGGCATGAGGCAGAGCGTGAGGCTCGACCGGGTGGATCGTAAACAAGTAACAAACAAACAATTGACACTCGTACACGGACGGGCAGACGAACGGCTCAACTGTAGAGCAGCAGTGCCACTACACAACACCCACCACCTGGAGTCCTGCTCCAGAACAGCCATGTGCACACACTGAGCCATGAACTCGTCATTCATGTCATGTTGTAATGATCCATTCATGAGGCCTACCCTGTTTTCTGAAACATGAATTGCACTCTACAGTAAGTTTTGCTGCTAAATTGCAACTTCTACCGTTTCCATGAGTAATATCCTCAACTGTAGAAATTGACTGTTAGAGATAATTACATCTCATTACCTCCGCTTCCTTGTATGTTAAACACCTCTGCATGCGTGATAATTGATTAATACAGAGGTGAAACGTACCTCGAAATAAGGTACAAAAGATCAGTACACTCAGGTCACAGGGAACAGTTTGTAGGTTACACAGTAACTCATTAAACAGGAGTCGCTAAAATCTCAACCCGGCATGTGAAATGGCCTCAAAATATTCATTGTGAGAGATTCTTTTATGAGACCGTTTCAAAATTGAAGCAACAGAGCCTCATTTTAATTCTATACGTACAATACTATTTTTTAAACTAATTATTATCAAGTCACTTACCGATGTTCGGTGGTTTATATTTTTACGTCATTTAAAATAATAAAAAGCAAAGTAAATTTACAAATAAATGAATGAACATATTTGTTCAAAGTAGAATTAAACGACGTTGTTGAACATTTGAGTTAGTACTAAAAGAAAATTACTGAGAGCAACGATCATGTCTGATCATTCAACCATTCAAAAATCTGAGAGTTATTTTTGTAAAGCCTAACTGAGTGAACTGTGAAAACTTCATTGACTGTACGGTCATGATGATGCAAACTTCATTGACTGTGCAGTCACGATGATGAAAACTTCATTGACTGTGCAGTCACGATGGTGCTAATTTCATTGACTGTACGATCAGGATGATGAAAAACAAAACGATTTACCATCCCAAATAATCCAAAGGCTCCTGTAATGCCCTCGTTATTTCTTCTCTATGAAGTGCTCTATCCACCTCTACTACGATTGTTTGATTCGTTGCATGGTTTCCTGAAGTCTGTAGTTATTTCGCTGAGTTTACGCTTCTTCATTCGCAGCACATTATTGTAAATAAAGCCCTCAGTTTCTTAAGAATTACTGATTTTAATGTACTTGTAAATGTACAAATGTGAAATTTATTCACAAGCTTCTAGTTTTGAATGCGTTCATAGTCGCTAATTAGTAAACAAACATAATAACAGTTGCGTTAAAAAAGGTTTGGAGGTCAATGCTTGGATCTTCGAAGCAAGTTCAATGCTGTCAGTGTGAGGACGTAGCTTAAAGCACTCAACACGGAACACAATAAGTTACGTCTCTGTACCCTCCTCTCCCTCACTTCCCCCCACACACACATGACAACAATACCTGGACTCGCACTTGAAGTATCTAAAAATACTCGTGTCACTACGTATTTCTATGTAGAACGGGCATGCTTAAGGAGACACATTCTACAATCAGGTAAGCCCTCATGTATTCGTGATCTCTTCGATTAAGGTGGTCGATATTCTAAAATGAAGAACATAATTCAAAAATAAACACATATTCTTCACCAGTAACATTATGAACATTAATGACTAACATGGCTTACACTCGTGGGAGTGAAAAAAATACGTATCTATCCCACACTTGATCATATATATCTCGGTTGTCATGAAACACTCACATTTTACTGTTCCATCAAAGAAATATGAAATCTAACAAAATTAGTGGAACGTCTACGACAAGAATTGTTGATGCCTTTGAAAATGAAAAAGATTGGGAAGTCTAAGCAAGGACCTTAGGAGTAAATGTCAAGACTACTTATGAATGAGTACCAAGCAAGCTAAAATATCCGAAGAAAAAAGGAAAAGAAAAGGAAAGTTAGTTTAGACGAGTCAAATTTTCATTTATATTGTAAATGCAGAGAAGAAAGGTCTAAAATTTGTACAAGAGCATCAGTTGTTCTGCCTGCAAGGAAAGGAGCGAACCTTCATTGCATTGGTGCTATGTCATCAAGCCAATTAATAATGTTTACTAGAGAGCGTAGTGCTTTCAAATCTGTTGATTGTTTACAATGGTTCAAAGACTTAATTGACTCACGTACACAGCAGGGCGGTATTGCAAAACCTACATTCATTGTTGACAACGCACAAACTCATTGAAGGTTTGAACTTATTGAAGATTATCCTTTACTCTCAGTGACTCAGGTTACCACCGTACTCATACCTGCTCAATCCAACTGAACTTGTGTGGAGCACATGAATGAGTTATGTTAAGCATAAGTGTGGAGCACATGAATGAGTTATGTTAAGCATAAGTGTGGAGCACATGAATGAGTTATGTTAAGCATAAGTGTGGAGCACATGAATGAGTTATGTTAAGCATAAATGTGGAGCACATGAATGAGTTATGTTAAGCATAAGCTCAGAGGGAATGCTATGAAATATTAGGTTTAATACATATAAATGGCGTATCAATCGCAGAACTTAGAATTAGAAACAATTGCAAGAGAGGCCGTGTGTCACATCACTCCTAAGATGCTTGGTTGCGCGAACAGGATCGAAAAGTATTGAGCAGCTGCAGCATGGAAAGACGACTTAAATGAGTTACTAAATACGCGTATAAATATATGTTGATAAGCACTATATTCCGAGTCAAGGTTTTGATTTTATTGTTCTGAATCATTTTTATCTTGTGTGTAATGTTATAATTGTCTTTTGATGTATTCTTAAAAGTACTCACATAAATGTATATACTTTGTGTGTTGTATGTTCAAAAATATTCTCGAATAAAAAAGTTTATACAACGTAAGGGAAATGAAAATCGATATATAAACATCCTCTTACACTACACTCCACTTTGAAAAAATTCGATTTCATTTAAAGAAAATTCAATTTCATTTTGAAAAAAATCGATTTCACTTGGATTAAATTTCCCTTGAAAGAAAACTGTCAGCCTTATAGAGTTCCTTAGGGAAGTAAAAATTGAAATAAAGCCTTCGGCGTCTAAATATGCATTCTAGGTACAATAGTTTTCTTTAAAATAGCGAGACTGAGTACGAGAAAAAAGGCAAATTAAAAATTAAGAGAAACTATTCGAAAGAGGCTTAAAAATTCCGTAGACTTTATACTTATTATAAACGTAGGAATTGATCTAGTGGAACCTACCAAGTCTCCTAATAAGAGTAAACAAGTTTGAGAACTACCTTAAAACTATTCCAAAGTTTTAAGACATCAAATTTTCTATAGCCTCATAATCAAATTTCATAATAAACAATTTTTTTTATACAAGAAATAGTTAAAACTTCACTTCGGCTCAGTATTTACAAGATTACTCGTTTCGAAATGATCATTTTTAATAACTAAAACATAGACCTTCGTGAACGATCGCTTTTATTATTCATTCATAATATATGAATCTTATTATGCTTTTATTGTTCATGTGCTTTTATAATATTTATATATTATTTATATATTATATTTAATATGCTTTTATCATTCATGTATGAAAAATATCGAAATTTTTATTAATGATATAGTTCACAGAAAATCCTTAAATTCCCAGCCACGTATGGAGAACGACATGGATATTCCTAAGTAGAACGATAGTACAATTGACGTAATAACAAGGCATTTTAGGTAGCGCCATAGTTGATGCAGCGATGAAAGTTAGAGAAGCACGCAACTAGCGAAGATACTGGAACATTCCTCCACCCTGTGATGTGACTGGAACACTCTTCCACCCCGTGGTGTGACTGGAACACTCTTCCACCCCGTGGTATGACTGGAACACTCTTCCACCCCGTGATGTGACTGGAACACTCTTCCACCCCGTGATGTGACTGGAACACTCCTCCATGATGTGAATGAAAATCCTACTTGGGCAACAGTCGTAACGACAAGACGTAGAGAATTGCACAGACGGGAAGCAGAAAATCCTCTTCGTTTAATGCTGCAGTTACGATGGTGTCGGTTACAGCAATACACTTAAGTGCAAGATATACATTCGTCGTCACGAAAATACTTTTGTATGAGCTACATAGGCACAGAGCAAGAGACTTGAGGCCGGCACGCGTCTAGGTACCTACCGTGAGGGACTAGGCATTTTGAAAGAGGGAAAGAGCGCCCCCAAAACAAGAGCCGTGCTGGAAGGAGGGAGGCTGGCGTGTTTACGCGACACTATTGCCGATACTATTGAGAAAACAAGGAGTTGTTTACAGCGTGCAGCGTGTTGTTATCGAGGCACACTGACGAACAAACACAACCTCTCCCTCCTGTTACTGCCGCACTCTCACAGCCTCAACTCTGTTGTTGCAACAGCACACAACAGGAGCACAAGCGTCGCTGTTGCGAGGTCTACCACTGAACAGAAAAGGCGTTTACCACCATGAACCAGTCTCCATGAGAGATGAGGATATTCTACTGCTATGGAAGTATTAAGTATAGGAGCAATGTTTCAATTATTGTCTCACGAAGTAGAAACCAGTGCTGTAGATATCAACTTTGTTATACGAACAAAAAAAAAGATTTGATCGATGCTCCCCTTGCTCCCCACCGATATCACATGCACCCCCAAAACAAGTATACACGTTAAGATTCATCAGCTTATTAAATCCGCCTAAATTCCAAAATAAAGTCCCAGAAATATTCCCAAATTTAGCAGTTCTAGAAAGTATACTGAACAATTATTTCCATCTGGTTTGAAGGTATTGATGATTTTGCCATTAGTATGATTCATAAAATAGTGAAAAATAGTTCGAATGTGGACAGTGAAATTAAATATATAATTATAACAATATCCGAAAAACGACTTATTTCTCCTTTTTAAAAGCAGCACATTTCATTCAATAATGCCGACGATGATTTATTTTAACAAAAAAAATCATATCAGTATCGACGACATATGCAGTACAGTAAGTGACGAGGAGGCAAACTGAAGTGTATAAGAATGGCCCTCAGGAATGTGTGAGTGGTGCCCTCACACAGGCGTATCTTGCAGGGCGGATGCAGGACGTGTACACATCTGCATGCTTTATGAATGCCTTCATTTGCTCCCACACAAAACCCTACACATTATTTCACGCGTCATCACGAAAAAACGATAGCAATTCTAGAAAAATATATTTGAAATTTTACTTCGAATACTTCACAAGTTGAACGTACATCCAAATCAAAACTATACAATTTCAAAAATGCGGATAGTTTCATCACTAACTTTGTAGATGAGGTCGATTTTGAGATATTTTATATGGAAACTTTTTCGTTCATAGAGCTATACAATAGTCGCAATCAGTAGCTGGCCTGAGTTTGGTATCCTGGCAGTACCAGGCGTACGTACAGCAAGCGTATGCCTCCTGGCGTCCTTACTGTTACGCACACGAAAATACTGTAAAAATGTCGAATAAAAATGTCTTAACCATAGATTTTGATGCTTCATCGGAGTTCAAGTAGTTGCTGGCATCATTCAGGTTGCATGCTCGTGGTAACAAGAAGAGTGTTTACTATGAAAAACATTTTTTTCTGCAGTTCAACATCCAACTTTACA
Source organism: Trinorchestia longiramus (assembly GCA_006783055.1). Classification (NCBI taxonomy): domain Eukaryota; kingdom Metazoa; phylum Arthropoda; class Malacostraca; order Amphipoda; family Talitridae; genus Trinorchestia; species Trinorchestia longiramus. The sequence continues at coordinate 79,273 of VCRD01002604.1, forward strand.
AGCTCGGTATTGGCCCCAGCAAAGGTACGAGTATTAGAGGTAATATAAACGTACAAGAGTTTGGAACGAAGAGAGGTAAAATGCATTAGAAATATCAATTATTTACCCTTAAATGGGCGAATAAGTTTTTATTTTCATAGGAAATTTCCAGGATGACAGTGAGTCAACGTTTGCAAAATCTACGATTGCAAAAGCTCGAGTTCGGCACAGCTGATCGTTTAATGGCTACAGCTTGGATTGAAGCTACGTCGTGTGAGAGAGGGGAGCTTGAGGCATACCACCGCTGTCACCACACCAACACACAACAGATAGAACAACGTTCAAAATGTTTCATAATCCTCCTGGTGTTTGATCACTGTGCTGATGTTCTAAGTATGCCTGGTTGATCCCTGTGTTCATGTACTGTGTCACTAGTAAAAGCTATGTACTACAGGAGAATTTAACAGAAGTAATCAATGGCCCTGAATGAGTTCGTTAGAAGGCAAAAATTTTAGTAAGGAAGGCCAAACTCTGCATATTTTGATGTAAAGTAGTTGAATTGGTGATGCAAACAGGACAAGCACAGACGTTTTGAACTCACGAGAAGCAATTTGATGTGATACTCAGTTTTTAATGACGGTGGAGTAGCTCCTTCGCTAATCATATTAATATGAATAAGTTTTCGGTTAAATTATGAGTTCCGCCTACCAAATAATTGGAAATCCTGTGGAGCTTTCGCTGTGAACTATTAGAACAGAGCGAAAAATTGTTTGATGTCTCAGGTCCCCTATATTGAAAGAAAAACATTACACGAAAAGATTCGTCGAATAAAATATTATAAAGAATATTTAATACTGATTTCAAGACAAAATAATTTCTGACGAACTGCATGTATGACTATGTTAAACAACTCAATAGAAAGAAGGCTAGCAGAAAGACTCTAGCGTATGCATAGCACAAGCACCTGAACACGTTAATTAGAGCTAACAGTCCAGCAATAATCATGTGAGGAGGTCGTCAGAATCATACAAAAATAATGCAATGATTCAATTACTGAAGCAATGCCTCCGCCACGTCACTCTTGCACTAACACACAGCTGTAGACACAATGACACGAAGCTGTAGACACAACGACACAGAGCTGTAGACACAATGACACAGAGCTGTAGACACAATGACACAGAGCTGTAGACACAATGACACAGAGCTGTAGACACAATGACACAGAGCTGTAGACAAAACACCACACAGCTACAGAAACACAACACCACACAGCTGCAGAGACACAACACCACACAGCTGCAAAGACACAACAACATAGTTTCTGCTGGCACTGTGAACACATTCAAAAAT
>VCRD01002605.1:0-23816 GCA_006783055.1 Trinorchestia longiramus
TTGATGCAAGTCTACTGGCACCTACGTCAAGAAATCTGTTAACAGGGACTTTCTGACCTTTTTTGTGCAAATAGGTGTGTTTTGGGGACATTGTTATTCATTTTTTTGCTAAGAATAAAGGGGCTTCTGAAATTCTGTAAACGCTAGAAATATCATTCTTTCTCTGCTAACTGTATTTTTTAACCCCGCGTGTGAATAGCATGTCGCAAGGATAGACAATCAACTCGTTCCTGTGGCACATTTGACAGGATTGTCAAATCAGAAAGTAACAGACAAAACACAGTGAAAATAACCATTTTCCGTGTACGATCAAACTTTAGGGACGCATTTTTAAAACGTGGTTTGGGAAAAAAGGAAGTGCATTAATATCCTATGACTTGGTAAGTGGGTACTGTCTACTTCATGGATATGAAAGTTATTCTAAACTGTGCAGATATCGTGTTTAAATTCTTTTATTCTGCTTTAAACGAGAACTGCATGCTCCTCGCTGCATGCAATTCTCTTCCTTCCTTTGTAATACTGGCAAGTAATCAGTAATGCTGTCCTCGCTCCCTGCAGATCAAGACGGCGCATGGCCATAAAGGGCCTCACGAGTGGGATGACCTCATGTACGTCCAGGAGATCACAGGTCCGTGTTCACACTTCGACCAACAAATCCTGTCTGTAACAAATACTTTTATGATGTCTGTTTCTAATTGTGCATACGTGTTAGAACATTTCAGAGATTTACTCACTAACTTTGTGATATCGTAGATCTATGAAACATGTATTTTTTGCTAAATTTTATGTTAATTCAAACAGTTGTTTGAACATAGAACGACATTGCCACGATTTCTCCATACTTTTATCAGCGAACTACTCAAAGCGCTGGTTCTTCAGTTCTTTTTTCTAATGAGCTTTGATCGAGATACAATTTATCATCACAGGGGCATAATATCCTATCAAATATTCTAAATAACTCAAGTTTTCAAAAAATCACGATGATTTTACAGCAGAACTGGAGTCATATTCAGCGTGCTTATTTTCCTATTCCACTACTCTGACTTTGCATCCCTAGTTTGTGCACTTACGTCAGTCAAAAAAGCCATAATGACTAACAATGTGAGTGTGAACATAACGTCAGTACTTGCTTCTGACTCGGAATATAAGCGAGACAAATTGCACGCTAAGGAATTTCGGTCATGATCTCGTATGTGTGCTCCTGCAGGCGAGCACTCGGGGCCCATCTGGTGCGCCAAGTTCAGCCTGTGTGGGCGCTTACTGGCCACGGCAGGACAGGACCAGCTCCTCAGGGTGTGGGTCGTCAAGCAGGCCTATAATTTCTTCCTTGACATTCGCAGCAAGTACAACCCCGACCTCAAGGTACGGTCGAGGAGGCTCAAGAAAACCGTTGACCTCGTGCAAGAAAACCTGCTAAAACTAGTCAATAATCATGAGAAGATGTGTGAATAGTTTCTTGTTAATTTAATGTTATTTTGTTAACTTGTAACAAAACCAGGACAATAAAAGTAATGAAGCTGAGGTGCCGTGCAGGTGTCGCCCACGCCGTCTGAGGAGAGCTTGAGCTCATCAGGCCATGAGGGGGGCGTGGGGGACGACCCCGGACACCTGGATCCGGAAGACAACGGCCACGCCCCCTTCATGCCCCGCCCTTTCTGTGTCTATGAAGGACACTCTGCTGACCTCCTCGACATTGCGTGGTCCAAGGTGAGCCTCCGTTACTGTAAGCCAGTTAGGTAACTTTCCTGATATTGGCTGTCGTGTTTACTTATTGACGCTAATACACTCGACTCACTGTCATCTCGTCCACAATGGGGTAGAAGCTCATGTTGAATTTTAAATTGTATCCCGTAAAACTTGATCGTTTTCAATAACTTGTTAAAACTCTTCTAATTTTGTTAGTTTATTCTTTTTCCCAGACAGTTTTTTGCGTCGGCTTCGTTCATGGTAGCTTACCTTCTTGCTTTTTCGCCAGTAGTAATAAACATCTGAAGACAGAGACAGTATGGGGCGCTCATTTTCTTGAAGCTATTCTGTAATTATTATTAATTCACACCATTTGTGCAACAGCAGAAATATCTAGTATTCAAATAAACTACTCTAAATCTTTTCTCTAATTCCCGCTTATCTTCAACGTTAGTTCGAAATAGTTCAATTGAGGACATCATAGTTCACTTAGTAGTACGAGTAGACCATGTAACTTCATTGTCTAAGGTTTCTTCCGAATTTCCGATTTGAAATGAGTTGTGACATGTAGACTGGCTTCTTAATTTATTCGAAATTTTATAAGTGTTCTCCTCTTTATCTTGCTAAATTGTAGAAAATCATCAATGCCATCAAATTGTGCCTTATGATCGTAATTTTAAGTATGATATCTTAGTCGGGGAGGATTTTCAATCGAATGTTATGCTCTGAAAGACGTTAATATTTTCAGAACTACTTCCTGCTGACGTCGTCTATGGACAAGACAGTGCGCCTGTGGCACATCAGTCGCCGCGAGTGTCTCTGCATCTTCCAGCACGTCGACTTCGTCACCGCCATTGCCTTCCATCCCAAGGTGAGTTCATTCTTCTGGAGCAGTTCCACTAGGTACATTGGTATATTTTACGCTGTTGTGCAGCAACTGAAGTATTTTTAAAAATTTAGCAGTACATATTTTCCTTTGTATGTGTAGAGTGCGTGTTAAAATGTTGATTTGCAAGTTTGAGGAACTTGGGTCTTGCTAAATGTTTAACTGTCTCATGAGAGCTCACTATTAGGGGATTTTATTTTGGCATCTCATTGTGCTAGAAGAAGTTCAGTAAACCCAGTCTTTGCTGAGTTGGTATAGAGCGTGTAACTTATGATTGCGTCCTGATTAATCTGCACATATCTGTTCTGTCAACAGAACACGGCGGTAGGGCAAAAGAAAATTAGATAAGGTACGAGTTGTAGCTCAGCTGTTAAAAATTCCCTGCAAAAAATTAACTGGTTAGTATTTCTTTCCTTCTTATATTTGATGTTTTTGTGTGTGTACTCGTATGGTATTGTTATGTGACGTTCTTTGAACGAGAGCTCTGCCTCTCGAGCACATTGACTAGCGCTGATGGTTCACACTTGGCTGACGTGCGCCTGCTTAACTTTTGCAGGATGACCGCTACTTCATCTCTGGCTCCCTGGACGGCAAGCTGCGTCTCTGGAGCATCCCTGAGAAGCGGGTTGTGCTCTGGACTGAGGTGGAGGGAGCGTTCATCACCGCTGCCAACTTCTGTCAGGTGAAGTGCTGTGTAATCACTTCAATCGAGCAAAGTTTTGATAGCTGGATTGCAGTTACCTTTGGATGAAATGAAAATGCCCATTTATTTTAAATGCTCTTCAGCTTACAAATTCCTGATCTTTGCGTAAGTATAAAGTAAATTCTATGTTGGGTTATCGTGTTATTTATGCATTTACTCTGTGAGTGTATTATTATAATGAGATGGTACTTCAGAACGGCACATACCCGAGAAGAGTTTTATGTAACATTACTCTGCCTGTGTATAATTATAATTAGACGATACTCTAGAATTTTTCACACACCTAGAGAGCTCTATACGGCATAAATGCTTATGTATAATTATGGGTTGGCTGCAGAACGGCTCATACACCGTGGTGGGCACATACGACGGCCGCTGTCTCTTCTACACGACCAACCAGCTCAAGTACAACACGCAGTTCAATGTACGGTCCGCCCGTGGCAAGAATCCCAAAGGGCGCAAGATAACCGGCATAGAGTCCCTACCCGGAGAAAATAAAGTGAGTGCTTGTTTTAATGTGACTATTTATTAAGTGTATATTGTATATTTAAATTGAATGATCAGATTATTTCACATTATTTTTGGGATACATGATAAAATATAAGAATGTACCACATGAATTGTATACAAAGTTATACTTGACATTAAAAAAGGAGAAATTTTAAAATGGGGACGTAGGGGAGTGGAAACATTAGCTATTACAAGCGAAAAGTTATACCATTCAAGACAAAGTGTTCTAAGGGCGTGATGAAAATAAGACAGCTGGATGTATTGTAAAATAAAAGAGGGCAAATCAGGACATTTATAGTGTGAGAGATGTTGAATTGATTGTGAGAGGTCGGTGAGTTTGCGGTAGAGCTATGGTTGGTGGGTACGCGGAGGTGAGATGAGTCCTCATCCAGATAAATATCAGTCGAGATTACGCTAGAGGTTAAGTGATTGTAGAATACTTGTGGCCCAGCAAGTCCTTGATGCAACCCAGGTGAAGCCTGGACTCTCAATTAGCCCTCGTTTTTGACTGAGAGTGTGGGAGTGTATAGTTAGATACCTGGTACCATTGATAAATCTGATGAAAATCGAAATGTTATCTGGAATAATTTTAGAAACATTTTGATCCAAGATTGCACCCGTGGAGAAATGCTCTCGAAACGAACGTTGTATTGATGCAGGTGTTGGTGACGAGCAATGATAGTCGCATCCGTCTGTACGGGCTGGACGAGCATAGCGAGCACTGCAAGTACCGGGGGTTAAGTAATGTCAGCAGTCAAATCCGCGCCAGCTTCAGCCACGACGGCAAGTACATCGTGGCAGGCAGCGAGAACCAGTGTATCTACCTCTGGAAAACGCACCACGACTACGGCAAGTTCAACGCCACAGCCAGGCGCGATCGTAACGCTTACTGGGAGGGAGTTAAAGGTACGTTTTTTCCTATGCAGTACTATTTTGGATATCATATTTGGAGATAGTATTGCTGCATGATTGATTTTTATGTTACGACGTTCCTATTTTTGATAGAATTTTATTTGTCCGTGTCATAGGTCGTTTACTCTCTATTATTGTTTCTCATGACTTTTTGTTTGTGCTCGTTCAGAATTGTTCTCGTTTTCCCGTGTCACGGTAATTATTTTTCCTACCTTTATATTTTAAATATATTTTACTCTAGGCGATATATGAATTATGTGACTGAAGAAAGATTGTGTCCCTGTTATTCTATGCGATATTTATGATCGTATATTTCGATATTGCTCGTACTTTTTACAGTAGGGATGAACATGCCCGAGCGTAATAGTGCCTAATAAAACTTGTAACTCGAAACATGATTTAATAATTGGTTGTTTGATGCGGTTGTGTGCGTTGTGCAGCTCACAGCGCAGTTGTCACTTGCGCCCTGTTCTCTCCCCATCCCGAGCTCGTGTTCAGCTTCATCGAGCAGCAGCAACAGCGAGCGTCATCAGCAACTTCAGCTGATTCCTCCAGAGCTGACAAATATCAAAAGCACGATAGCCTCGGTCACAATAAGGGGTGAGTAGAGCAACAGACACCATAACCTCGTTACAATAAGGGGTGAGTAGAGCAACAGACACCATAACCTCGTTACAATAAGGGGTGAGTAGAGCAACAGACACCATAACCTCGTTACAATAAGGGGTGAGTAAAGCAACAGACACCATAACCTCGTTACAATAAGGGGTGAGTAGAGCAACAGACACCATAACCTCGTTACAATAAGGAGTTGAGCAGTAACCACAGCAAGGAGCGAGTTGAGCAGTATCGTTATGTCTAAACATATTTCTGGTTTGTATTCCGATATTAATAAGTAAAGATGCCACTTTATTCAGGAAACTACTGTTAGTTCATTAGAAACCATGCTGAAGACCCTTCATTTCAAATAAATGAACCCAGGTAGGGAACTAGTTGCTTATTATAAGTCAGTGTGTGGCTAAGAATATCTCTTTGTCATGGCCCTAATACTTAATCGTTTAAGGAGCAACTGATGGATATTGAAATGCAGATTTTCATTTGTCACATACTTTAGTTAGCACGCAATAGAGTTTAGGAGCGATTGAGGGTTGTAACGTACTTAAATAGCTTTTTTATTTCTGTCAGTAGTACTTGCTATTTGTAAGGCAGTTTTTGAATGATGAGTAACTAATGGTTGGTGTAGCATCAACGAATAAGCTCAAGCAGTCATTGCAATCAGGCATCATTTTCCAGGTACATGCTCGTCTCTGCAGACTTTAACGGTTGTATTAAAGTGTTCCTTAAGAAAGAGAAACCAAAGCACTCGTCGCTGCCTGCATCGGCGCTAGCCTGACCCAACGCTTCGTGTTTGCTCTCGGCCAAGATCGCCCCACAGCTCCTAAACCCCTCTGAGTGGCGGAGGCCTTGTGCTCAGCGCGTCTAGAGAACTCCTGGAGTCGTGACGCCCCTGCGTCAAGTGACGTAGAAGACTGTGGTACTCAGGAGGGGGACGTTCACATACAAAACTAAGAGCACCTCCTCTAAAGATGGAAAAGGATATTTCTTCATTCCCGTCTAGTTTATGGGAACATTTGAAGAGAAGAAAGTATTGTAAGAATGCCCCAAAAGGAACATTTCTTTATTACCGTGTTGTTTATTGGAACATTTGAAAAGAAGAAAGTATTGTAAGGATGTCCCATGAGATCGTTTCACTGTTCGAGCTACAGATGCTACTTTGGTAAGTCGGTCGTATTTTTTTGGTGTACGTGTCAGTTAAAAAGTGCGGTGTTTGCTCGAGTTTATTTGTCTCATATGTTGTGAAGAGTTGCGTGAAAATTAAAAGGACAGAAATATTTATCATCCAAATAATGAAAATCCTCTTCCGTGGGTTTGGAATTTTGAAGACCGTTTTTAATGTAGGAATGCTCATTCTAGCGGTTATGTTAGGTAGCTCTCGTATGTACGATCCTTGAAGGTGTACCTAGTCTTCTGATAAGTGCCTTAGCCCGTCGGCTGCGTAGCTCTAAAGTAAGTTGCTGTTGCTGTGAGAGGGGCTGTAGCCGCGCACTGTGGACCACACCAATACTCTGTGCTGTGTAGTCAGCTGCCATGTTGGTTTAGGGCTCCCAATTCATTAAAGCTTAGTGATCACGGAGCTCAGCTCAGATGTACTCGACGTGAACTCAGCTGTGTAAACTTACTTGTTTCATTTATATTGTCTTTTTTAGGAGTTGTAGTGAGCCACCGTGAGTTTCCTTCTAAAAGATGTGATTAATTTGCAGAGCCAATACGCAGAATGTATTATTGACTCATTTTCTTAAAGCGGGGAGAGAGCGTTTAATTTCTAGGCAATTAAAATTATAGTGAACCTTAATTGCCTTGTCACCTTGGGGTAAATCTGTCTTGCACAGCTTCTGTCCCCTGGCTGTTTGTACAAAAGATGATTGGGCAGTTAATTTTAAACTCTGTAGATGGACTCGGTTCCACTGTTTTTATGAGTTAAGAAGTTGAGACTCACAAATCACTTGGTTCAGATATGGTACTCATGAAATTGCATAAGTTCATTTTAATACTCTAATTCATTGTACTCACTTCAGGTCTTGAATGAAATTCATCTGGATACGTAAAGTATTTTATATTGAGGAATTATTAATTCACTTTTCAATCCTAGTAAATATTCAACTAATAGACTTCACTCTGAATTCACTTCCAAAGTTTGCTACTGATGCAAGAACTGACTGGAATTTACTAAGTTCAGCACCAGTTTTGTCTAGTCATTATGAGAGAGCAAAGGAGAAAGCAGCTTGGGGTAGAATAATGTAACAAATACGGAATAGTACACTGAATGACTGTGTGCTTTTTGCATAGGTGGCGAATTCCAGTTAGTTCAAAACGAATGAAAGATGCATTAATATGGCAACCGAAGCATATGTGAAGATTGTTGGTTGACCTTCATTGACGGATTTATTCCCAGTTTGAAGAGTTATTTGGACAAATTTGTCATTCAAAGACAAGGTGTGTTGTGCTCAAATTCCGCTCAAAGATGTGTCCCTGGTTAGTAAAAGTAATCATAAATGATATCTCTGAAGCAAAGTGTCTATACGTCTTTTTTATTCAACTACAATTTCATATCTATGGGATTGGCTGTAGAAGTGATTTTCGAGGTAGGTAAGACGTTTTTATTTAATAACTTTTGACTATCGTGGTTGAATTTTACTAGGTTTTGTGACAAGGCTTTGGGGTGCGACCCAAACTTTAACACCATTTATCAAAATAGAATTGATTTGCAGAAAAAAGTATTTGTGGGTGACTCTTGTGGTAAGTGCTACCAGAAAAATTGAAGGTTTTGGCAAGCAAATTATACTGAATAAATTCAGCGTTAATATTTGTTCTTTGGAATCTGAAATTTTTCGTTTCTCTTCGTGCGTTTGCGTTCTGGGAATTAATGACACAGCATTTTTAAGGTTGAAGAGCTATTATTGCTCTCTTATCAAGAGGCAGAGTTTTGTAGTCTCAGCTGCAGTAGTCGGAGAGTCTCAATTATATTCTGTTTTTATCTAGATCGCATAACTCACTCTCACTCATGCCCTTATACTGGCCTAGCATGTAGGGTAGCAACAAAGGTTTGCAACTCCTGTCTGTCCAGGGACAGCTTCTGAATACTTCCCCAGGTGTGTTGGAGGGTCTCCAGTTCTGCCTGAACCGTGCAGCCGCTGGGTGTTCTTGGGTGTCCCTGGCTTGCAGTTTCCCTCAGGTTTCCAATGCGTCGTGTTGTCCTACTCTTGTCGGATGACATGACTAATCCACCTCCATAGATTATATAGTACATCTTTCTGAAGCCATTTGCCACTTTGGTGGTTGAAATAGGAATATAATAATAAAATAATAATCCTTTCGCTAGTCAGTTGCCTTGTTCTCTTGTACTTTGGCCTGAAATACCTCATTTGTTCCCTTGAGAGTTCTTGGTGGTTGAAATGCTGTACATTCGCTTTAACTCTCAATATTTGTTGTCCTTTTCAGAAATTAACTGGATTTTAATATATTTATGCTATTTAATCTACTGAATCAGAAGTAAATTGAATACCTAAATTGTTATTTCTAGTTTATTTAGCTGGTAATTTCTTTAAATCTATGCATCATTAACGCATTCTTTGGTGCTGCTATGATGTTTACAGCTTCCCATATGTTGGCCTCTCTTTATAGTTTATACGTTGACCTACGTCAGGCATCAGTAAGAAGTTTCTACCTCGCTGGGGTTTTGCGTTCAAGGGGATTGTCCTACAACACATCTTCGAGGTCTAGCATTGCTAGATATCAGCAAGGTTTTTGAATTTTTTCAAAGGAGACTCGTTAATTCTATCTTTTAGGGACTGTATTTCCCAGAGATACCTTGACTTGTTTGCTGCAGCTTTAGGAGCGCCAGGTGTTGCAATCTGTTCCCAGTTTTAGTTTTGAGGTACTGCTTTTGTACAAGGTAGATATACATATAGTCCTCAGTTTCATAATAATAATCATTAATAATGATGATAATAATAGAAAAAGTGATGTAGAACTCATTTTAACTTTCTTGTTGCTTCTATGGGTGAAAAAAGGTATTCCCGAACGTCAAGGTATGAATTTATACTGTTCTTTGAGACTCGTGTCATGCGGGCGTTGTTCAATTTTTGTATCTTAACAAGTCTTGATTTTGATATTTGCAGCTGTGCTATAGTGAGGCTTTGTTAAGCTTGACTGTATGGCGGCCCACCTTGTGTCAGCAGTTGCTAGTTTCAGGAGCTTGTAGTGGCTTTCTCTTGTTTTTATGTGCTATATCCTTCGCTGCTATCATAGTGTCCTAGTGTCGATAGTGAGTCCACAAAATAAAATATTTTTGTGCGTAAAATATTAAATTTAATTAAACCTCAAACACCTGATGACTATTCATCGCATGGCTCAATTATTTTCACTTTAAATGTACATTTTTTGTTTGGATTATGATTTATATATAGTGTGTGTCGGTATACCGCTTGTCTATGTTTGAAATATTTCCTGATTTTATCCGTTCTGTGCAGCTTTAGGAATTTTTGATTAAGAATTACGAGTGTGTGGAATTTTGCTTATTCGGCATCGTCCAGTGTGTAACTGATTATTTGAGCAGATTTACGTTTCGCTTTAAGGTGGTTTTTATGTGATAAAATGATTCTAGCAACCAATGCTTCACTTTGTGTGATACGTGGACGTGTCCGGCACTACAGCTGTCAGTAATATGGACCAATACTAGTATGAAATGTAGTCTTCGCCTCAGGAAACCTTGCCAGCGTAGAGCTGAAGACTTTGAGTTGCAGAGTTACTCATACGGAAAGATATGGTGTAGTTATTCTCGTGGTAATTCTTTGTAGTCATGTTAATAAAGTGTCGTTGTTGTCCTGAAGGCGCTTAATGATTTGGTGCTGCTAGAAGTGATCAGTGTAGACGAGGGATGTTCTTGTGTGTGTGTCAGTCCGTCTTGTTCTCTCAGATTTGCCTAGACAAGAATTAGCACAATTGTTTTCCTTACGGTTTTGGTGATGTTTTGTGTTCAATAATTCGATACGCTTTTCTATGTTATGTAAATAAGTAATGTTTTAAATGTATATTTTTTCATATTCTCTGCCAAAGTTCTAGTAAGTATTTTCTATGTTGAAATTTTTGTGCCTGTGACTTCCCATTCTCAATTTAATTATCATAGTATTTCTGGAGTAAATTTGGATTAAGAATATTCATTTGCTTCCCTTTAATATGAGGTTTACTTTCGTTGAGTTAGTTTCACGGAATGGCTTGTGTTCTAAGGGCATTTGTAGCCTCGTGATTCTCTGAGAGCCCACAAAACTAACGACAGTAGCTACTCGTATGACGGCCTGTTGGGGTTCATGTGAGGGAGTTAATAGGTATTTTTTTAGTTTATTTTTATAATATATCATTAAAATACGTCGTGTATTTATTTATTAATTTATTTATTTGTTTTATTAAAATATTTCCGGTCACTCTCACTGATGAATTAGCTACGAAAAATTACTTTGAAACGAGTCATTACTAAGGAGCTGAAATGGCTTTTATATCAGGTTACGTATTGACTTTTCAATGGAATGAGGATAGATGTATTTTAAGCATTGTATCGTGGATACGATGGAGATCCATGTACTTACACACTTGCGATGAAGTTTGGAAGCGTGTTGATCGTATTTGCAGGACTTTTCAAGCCCTTTACACCGGTGTTTTGGGAGTACTTGAGCGATCTCTGAATTATTTCGCCCTCAAGCTCCCAGAGGCAGCCACGACTGCCTCTGTAGATAAACTAAAGCTGCTTACATCGCTTTCCGATCTTCTAGTCTTACTGTCTCATCTCCTGATTCAACCCTTTCGTCTCTAAAAACCTCTGTTCTACCTTTTAACCCTACCGTTCTACCTATTCAATCGCATCCTAGTTCCTAGTGTTTTATCCACCGTGGTTCTTCCCGACGTTCCCTTACAACCTTCAGCGAGAAAATGCAACCCTCTTCTTTGACTGTGTACTGTGCTTACCACTCGTGCCCACTCTTTACACTCTACCATTTCAATTTTCATCCTGAACTCTATTTTTTTACTATTTGAACACTCCGATTTGAGTGGAGCAGTCTGTAATACAATAAAATAAAAATTTTATTTAGAATTTTATTTTCGGTTACGAATCAATATCGATTTTTAAGCTCCACTTCTATTTCAGCAAAAGTTTATTTTTTTATGTAAACATATTTGCAGTGCAGTTCTTTAGAGCAAGCATGCAACGACACCGAGTTTGCAACACAATCGTGCGCTATATATGAACAAAACAGACCAAAATGCAAAATTGTAGTAATTTCATAATTGCTCAATATTTTTCATCTTTTTATAACTTGCACATTGAATATGTGTATATACATAACAACTTGTTTCCAATCGAGTACACAGTACATAGACATTAGTACATTGGTTTTTCAAATTCTTGGGGTTAACATTCTAAGAGTAAAGGTGATGGTGAAGCTCCATGGGACATCTATTCCTTTATTCTAATTCAATCGGTAGCTTATTCTGTACTAAGATTTATTGGCCCTAATATTTTAGCACTAACAATTTTAAATCCATTGTATAGAATATTTATACCTAAATGCAATAAAGTTGCTTCTGTTCTATTAGAATCACCTCCAACTGATACCTGTTAAGAACATTTCAGGCTAGAACTTATAAACCACCTCTGAATCACAACGCTCGTTTATTGTTTCATTATGAAAACACACTCGAGTCTAATGTGAACGGCAGATATATTGAGAGTGCTTTAGCTACATATAATAATTGAACTACGACTACAAGACGAATATTTCTATACGATAATTTTAAAGCAAGCTTAAGTGTTTTATTTTTTCATAGACGTTATTCTGGAGAGTGTGTATCGATAATTAAAGAGAGATATAAATTAACTTGCTTACTGTATAGGAGAGATTGTTGTGAGGAAATTCTAGAAAATTTAATGAAAAACTATTATAAAACTTGTTTTCTGTAACACCTAAAGTGTTTGGCTTCAAATCAACTGTTTTCTATGAAGTTTTTAAGATATAAAAGTCATATTTCCGAAAGTGGCGGAGTGACCTCTTATGACTGTTGATCAATATTGCATAAAAATGATTCAGAGAGCTGCATGAGAAGTAATGCTTTGAGAAAGCTGATGAAATAACTGGTCGTAAAAGCCGTAGAGCAATAGCTCTAAGAAAAAAGTGTCAGTTTTTTTGTTCCTAACATTGTATTAATTTAATAGGAATGAAGTCGTATTTAATTTGATGGTTTCTTTGTTGTCTTGAAGCTTGTGAGTCATAGAATTACATTTTGACTCAATCTGCAGAGCTATGGCAAGGACATCATTTACAGTGTTGTATATAGATTTGATCTCTGGATTTAATCATAGATTGTCTACAAAATTGGAATTCAATATCCAAAGATTGCTAAATTTCTAAGTTAAGAGAAAATCAACTTTATTCTGATATATCAGTTTTTTTAATTCATGTTACCTTAGAAATAATTAAAAAATGTGATAATGCTATGTTTATTTTAGGCTGGTTTATTCTTTGTATATAATTGTTGTTGCAGTAGCATTTCTTCCATTATACAATGGAAAGTTTACTGTATAAGATATAACTAGTTTGTAAATTATAGTCTGCAAGTAATTGTTGAAATTTTGGGTAAATATTACTGAGTATTACTACTTCATTTCAAGGGGATAAGATACTGCAAATGTATGACTAAGATTCTACAAAGGTTGGTTTTGAAGCAAAATATTATTGCTAGGTATACCAGAAGTTTTCTTCCTGTCCTACAGTGTGCATGTGTAGTATTTATTTCACAGGAATATTACAAGTTTTATTATTCTCAAATTTAGTTAAGGCTTTATTATTAATTAAAGACACATCTTAGACTACATCTAGAATATCAAAATGTGCTTACAGAGTATTCAAGTTCCTAGCTAGAATGTGTGACTATTATTGGCTTTGTTACATAATAGGCTCCATAAGCTTAGTATGGCCTAATTCCTTTAATCTTATTTTATCATGCTTTTAATGTTGTATTGAATTTTTAAGTTGCCAGGTTCACCATTACATGCAATCTAAACAGAAGGTGAACTTCCTTATGGACTGTCATCATGACAGTAAATTTTTTTTTGGGCTTTGAAATAATACTTTTCTCATTTTTTCACTTTGTAATAATTTTAGTACTAATTTAAGTAAGGTAACTTTTTTGTCATCTCCCTTACCATTTTGTGCAAAAAAAGTCATAACGTTTGTATGACAGGATGCATTATTTGAGTATAACTTTAGTGTTTACATCACCCAATTGAAAGATTGAGAATGTGTTTGTTCATTTTTATATTATTATAAGCTATGTATATTATGGTGTTCATATTTTATTGTATGCTTTTATGTAGGGATGTATTATATTGTATAATTATCTTATATAAGGTATCATAAATTTATTGCTGAACTCATTAGAAAAGTTATTAAAAAACTTAGCTACTGTGAGTGTGCGGGCCAATCTTAAACTTGAAACAAATTCTAACCCTGGACCACTAAAAACTGTTAGCAATAAAATTTGTTCAATACTAATTACTACATTTACTTACTTTTTAATTTTTGTTCCTATAACTTTTTTAAAGGGGAAATTTAATAAATATGTAATATGTGTCCTGAGTTATTTCACTGCCATTAGCTGCTCTAAATGTTTTACACTTGAAGTGCTTTGCTTTTGATCTCTGATTATTTGCACACTCATGATAAAAATAACTTTGTTCTAATGAAATGACTGCTTCAAGTCTATCTTATGTTGCACAAATGTGTGAAATTTTTTTTGGTTGGCTCCTCTGCTCCTTTCATCAATTAAACTCATTTTTATGAAACCTTATTGTTGCATCTAAGGGATGTAGCTGCTCAGAGGGAAATCATAACACTTGAAAAATTTATTTAGAATTATCTACCCTAGATAAGTATAACAAATTATTCAGCTGTATCTACCTTTAATAATGTAATTATTAATACTTTTTTAATTTGATGTCAAGGCTTATAAACTGATAATCATTGAATTTGCTCATGAGTTTTTATTTTTAGCTTTAACTGTTAATTTCTGTTTGGTGTTCTCTTTTCTGTAGTTGATGTAGTTGATGCTTATGGGTTTCTTTTTTATCTACTAAAAGTAATACTTAAAGTAGTAGTTATTAGTGTGAAGTAACTCATCATTTTTGTCATTTCTGCTTTTATTACAGTTTAATTTGATGTTCTTAGAGCAATAGAGATGCCAGGTACAAAGAAGTTCAGTGCTAAGACTTTAAAGTCTGATAAAAAAGGGAAAAAGAAATGTGGCGTGTCTAATGGAAATAGTGATGTTCATTTGAAAAAGACTGAGATGGTTGAAGAGGATGTAGAATATGACAGTGACTCAGAGAGTGAACAAAATGGTGTTAATAAGTTTGAAGAGTATGACTCTGAGGACAATGACTCTGATGATGAGGAAGATGGTTCTGATGTTGATGAAGAAGGTTCTGATGATCAAGAAGATGGCTCTGATGATCAAGAAGATGGCTCTGATAATCAAGAAGATGGCTCTGATAATCAAGAAGAAGAAGACTCTGATAATCAAGAAGATGATTCTGATGATCAAGAAGAAGACTCTGATAATCAAGATGATTCTGATGATCAAGATGACACAGAAGAAGAGAGTCAACAAGAAGGTGGAGAGGATGAAAACAACAATTCAGATGAGGAGCTGGATGAATCAAATATTGAAATGAACACAGAAAATGGGCCTCCATCAGACAGTGGGGATGAGTTAGATTATGTGATTGATTATATGCCCCCCAAAAAACGTTTTAAAACTGTAACAAAAAATACTGAAGATGACGGTAAAAATGGACATGAAGATGAAGATGAAGAGCTAATTTTAAAAGATGAAGATATCTTAGATGATGAGAATGAAGAGGTAAGTTATTTGTCATAGCTTTAAGTTATCCGTGTTTGGCTACATGAACTATTTGTATGTTGCTGTATTCATAATGCTCATAATTGTTAGTAGAGCTGCTTTCAAAATATAATATTTTAAAACAATTTTCCAGGTCCTGGAAAGAGTTTTGGCTGGCAAGCTGAAATACGGCCGCACATATGAAGAAGATCAGAACATCAAGAAGGAGTATATCAACCGTGAGGTATGTTTTGCCATGCAACTGTCACATATTCATTTATTTTTAACATTGACTTTGAGTTACATCCTAGTGATTTGGACTACATGTACTTTTTGCAGCCTCAACTTGTGTTGAGTATATTGCAAATTTTAGCATAGCACATTATGTGTTGGTAAATATGTGCACTATGTGATACATTATTTGAACAACCATGTTTTTCACAAATTAAGCCTTGAGACTTGCTCAAGTCTGATAGACTTTTTGTAATAAGAGAAAAATTGGAATTGTACAGCTTTGCCTTCCATTAGTAATGTGCTTGCAGATGAGGCTTACCTGTATGAAACTGGAGTGCAGCTATTGATATCAGTTCAAATGTGTTTCAAGTAGCAAAATTGACTATTGTTGAGACTTGTACTTTGAAACAACTCAAATTCTTCATATTGAAATTATATTTTAATGAACATATTACTCAACAGTTTTCTTGTGAAAAATTTATCTGCCAGGTGTGAGTTGAATCTGAATCAAGTAATTTTAATTTCAGGAAGAATTGCAACAAAAGTATGAAGAGTTGCATTACAAGGGTGACTGGCTGCAAAGACTGGACATCACATGCAAAGCTGCTCCTCTGGCTCCTGAAATGCAGCACGCCATTGAAGCTGACAAAAAAATTCAGTCTAAAAAGTTGCCTCCACTCAAGAATCCCTTCAAAGATATGTCTGTTCTTAAGGATGATTTTGAGTAAGTAATTTCTATCCAAAAATTAACATTGTATTTGTTAATGTTGTGCATTTTTTATCATGTTCACACTAATTGACTTCATAAGTGTGTTTCTGATCTGCAGTGTGTGTTTATATTGTAAATGGGATTGATTTATAGCTAAACAAAGGTGACTTATGTTTGAGAGCTTGATTTGCTCTGAAAATGTGATGTATACACAATTGTTTGAGTATTGCAGCTTAATTATTTGCCTTTTTATGAAATTATTATTCAGAATTATTTTGGGAAATTGTTTGACTTTACTACTGAAGACAAATAGAAGTAGTTTCTCCTTTATATTTTTTACTTTCCTTATTCCCTTTATTGAAGTTGCCTATGTAAATTAATTTCTTCTGTGAGTGCCTTTGTTGATGTGTTTGCACCTCATATCGTTTTTTTTTCAGACATGGTATCATGTCTGCAAAATATCACCTTAATTGATGCCACTTGCTGGTTGTCACATGCTGAGTGCAGTTGTACTATCCTTTTTCTGGATTCAATCAGTCTTTGTATTCAACAATTTTGTCATATTAAGTAGTTTTTCTATTTCTCAAACTTTGAATCTGTGTCTTATCATTGTTTATGGATTACTTTGAATAGAACTATGTCCTTCAAGTATTTTCATTTTTTTTGTATATGTGAATATGATTTGAACTTATATTTTCTTGTACTTCTTACAGACGGGAGATGCTGTTCCAGAGGCACGCTCAAGCTGCAGTGCTCATAGGGGTGCCCAAACTGCAAGACATGAAGCAATACACTCGCCGCAACGAGGAGTACTACGCTGAGATGGTCAAGTCTGATAAACAAATGCACAAGGTATGTTCAGGCTTTTCGCTTGATATTGGTAGCTTTACGCTATTCAGTGTAGATTGTGCTGCTGTTCGTCAGTTCATATTTACTTTAAATGCTTGAGAGTCAGTAAATCTTTCATACAACTCATCTGGTACACCTTGCTTTCATCGGGGTAGTCTAAGTGCGAGCAAGAAGAATCTCTGTATTTCATCAGAAGTGAACCAGGTGACTATCCCTGTTATATATCTCATTAGACAACGTCTTGCGCGCCGCTGGACAAAGATTAGACTCTGCTTTATTTGAATGATTATCTGGTTTTCAGCAATGCTTCACTATAAGTAAGGTACCTAGACATCGTTAGTTCTATGAAAGGTGTTTTCTTTATATGGTGTGATACCTTCATGTAATATATTATATACTTCATTATAACGACTTAAAATAGTAAATTAAATCAGCATTGCTATTAAAATTGTTTTAAGCCTTTTTTTTAACATGATTGTTATCGTTGCATGTGATGAGCAGTAGCTCTAATATATATTTATATTTTGTTGAAGTGTGAACTTGGTAACAAATTAATGATGTGTGTGTGTGTGCAGGTGCGGAAGAACTTGCAGGAGAAGTTGCTGGACAGGCAAGCCAGCGAACACGCAAGGAAGCTACGCAAAATGCGCAAGTTTGGCAAGAAAGTTCAGGCTGAAGTCATCCTCACCAAAGCACAGAAGAAGAAGGAGCTCATGACCAAACTAAAGGAGTACAGACAGGTGCAGTGCTCAGTCCTCATGTCTTGCTGTTTTTCTGATTTTCATGTCTTTCTTGTTATTTATTCTGATATTATTCTGATGCATTATTCTGTTTTGTCGTCTTATTCTGATTCATGTCTTGCCATCTGATTTACTCTACGGTGTGTAAGCATTTCTTTTGAAAGATTTGTGATGCTTTTAACCCTGCCTTTAGTCAGGACTTGTAAGCAATTTATTCAGCTGTATCACAAGCCAAATCCTAATTGCCATGTATGATTTGCTCGATTCTTGCCGAGTAATAAATTTGGTATCAAATTTTTTGTTTTGTGACTCTCGGACTATTCAAAAGAGGCTTCACTTCATCTTACTTTGCCTGTTTGCAAGAGCATCGCCGTACTTTCAATGATTTTCTGTCTCTCGTACTTATTTTAGAATTATTTTGTGCGTATTTCATTCAATAAACAAACTCTTCTCTGAGAAATTTGAAGAACGGGAATAATAGTTGTAGAGAATTACTTAATTGTTCTAAATCCCTTAAAATTTATATATTTACGACCGTAAGGAAAACCTTTGAACCCATAAAAGTAAAAGTTTTAATTGCCTTAATTCTTTTCTTTTTAGAGTAAGGAGCCTCTGTGAAATGTGTCGTGAAGCCAAAGAAGTTTTAGTTTGAGTGTGCTTCTCAGTATTCTGTACAGCTTGAACATCTTTAATTATATTAGTACTGCTATGCATTTAGCTCTAATGGAGTAGGCAGAACACTAACGTAATGCTGTGCAGAAAATATTTCATTGCGCTAGAGAACTTTCAATGTTACTGTTGTATGCGTATTTTTTTTTAGCTGAGTATACCTCTTTTTGTATGCCAAGAACTAGTGCATTGACGTGTCATTGGCTCGAAACAAGCTAATCTGATGGTGAATAACAGTTCATCTGTCTCGTCAGAGCCTACAACTTAGCACAATCGTATAGGAAAATTATGTACCTTGATGTCGATTGCTCTATTCACTAATAAACAAGGTGGCAACGTTCGAAGAATTCTTGGCATGTTTAGACTTTTTTCTTACTATTGCAAGAAAATATTTTGTATTGTAAAATAGAAATACTGTAAGAAAAATACGTTTAATTAGATTTAACCTTCTCCCCTGACAATGAAATAAGAAGGATGTGTTGATAGGCTGTTGTCAAAATGGCTTACAGACTCCACCACACGCTTGTTTTTTGTTGGTTCTCCTAGCGTTTCTTTTTCTTAGTTTCATTTTATAATGAAGATTTCTGTTTTTATTTGTTCTTTTCTATGTATCATGAGTCTCAACGCATCAGTCTCGACGGTTCCTCGTGCAGATGCTCACAGTTTCACTGCTGAAATGTCTTCATTGAGACTGCTGGGGCTTGACACAATGAAACAGTGTTTTTATCTAATTGTCAGGTTTTAACATCTCTTTTACGAACTCCCTGAAATGTTGGCCTACAAGCATTTTACGTGTCGCTTTTAATCATATTTCTTAGATTCCTTTGGCTGTGCTAATATTTTTGTACCTCATCTTGCATCACCATATTGGAGACACTACCGCATTTATTTCACTATTTATATCCTCACTTCCAATGTACTGTCACAGGGCCATCTAAGCGACTTGGACTTCTTGGACGGTCCGGGCCGAAGCAATGCTGCTGACGACGACGATGTCGCGCCCTACGTGCGTCCAAGACGCGGCGCCCCTGCTGGCAGGAGGTAGGAGTCCACACGGAGATGTAGCGTTTATTCTGAGCTGTAGTTTTTGCACGCTTGACACCTCACCTGCATGTACATCACGTTGCACTTATCACAAGTGACAACATTCACATTTTTGTATGACAAAATAGTATAAAATTATCATGATCCTTTAATGATGTAGATTTACGTTAATCTGCCACTCTTTATGATGAAGTACGACTGGTACATTATTTTGTGTGTGTTTGGTTTTTCTAGACATTGATAGTGTGAGCACTAAGTGAAGTCAATTTTGTTTGTATAGTTTACTGCTGCTTAGGAATATCTATATTCATTAGGATGCATGAACATTGGTCAGAAACTAATTTTGCGCACGTATGGAAAAAATGTGCACAATACAATGACGACAAATGTGTCGATAATTTATTTGGCTTTGGCAAGATTATAGCAGTTTCATACTTCTTTCTGTATTAGTCCCTTCAATGCTGTCCTGCCTATTTCTATTTCCGTGTTCTTGTTTCTCTCCGCTTCTATGTAAAGTTAGGGCAAGAAATGTAATTTATTACACCAGATCATTCACTTGTTCCATCTCATCTTCACTCAGGGGTGGCGGTCGCGGTGGCAGAAGAGGAAGAGGAGGTAGAGGAGGAAGGGCAGAAGGTGGCCAGGGCCCGCGTATGCGCGCTGTGCTGGTGGGTGATTACCGCAGCAGGGGTGGGCGGGGCCGTGGCGGCCGAGGCAACCGTGGCAACCGCGCTGGCCCTGCCAAGAGGAAGCAGATGCGCGGGGGCAACCGGAATTACGACAAGACCAAGCGCGGTTTCACTCGTTAAATATATTCTTATTTCTTGTGATTTTTTGTTGTTTCCTAGGTTTACAATAAAAACGCGAGATAAACCGTGAAACGTGTGGAAGTTAATTTAGGCTATTTTCTATACGCGTCGTGGCTTTGTTTACTCTTTTCACGCGATTCTTTTGTCATGTAGATGTCTGAACAGTATTACCACGTTCAGCTGAACATTCAATTACGAGCAAAGCTGCAAGCGTTTGAATATGGGCACGGAGTCATGCCGTCTCGTGTTATCTGAAGTGATGTTCAAACGCGTCTAATATTCCACTGGTATTCATAGTGATCAGAGCGCATCCTTTGTGAACATTGCGTCAGCTGTTCATCAGGAATATAAATGTGGCAAAAAACTGCTTATCAGTTTTAACTACAAGGTACGATGCTGCTACTGGAAAGGAGACCATTTGAGTAAAAGTAACAAATTTAAAATTTGTGAATCCATTTTCTGTTGTGAGTTAATGTTTGCCAACAAATATGATGTATGACGCGATTCATATATTGTGTACCTTTACTTGCTACACCGTCACGGGCATGCCAGTTTACTGCACGGATGATGCCAGCGGTCTTGAAAGACTTACTGGAACTTGCCAATATGTTCAACTGCGTATTATATATGCAAATTTTGTTCAGGTAATGTAGAAGTAGATGTGCATTGGTTGACTTCTCTGGTGAAGTAAGGTTGATCAACCCAGTATTTAAGTATTACTGATGCACGGTGGACGATTTAGACAGCAAACGCTTTTGATTTTTGTCAATGCTGCTCCAGCTGTTGAATCAAGAAGTCAGTAATCGGATGTGAGTAAACCTTTTTCTATGGATATTGTCTAGATAGGACGAACCAAATTCGACCTAATCAATATACAGATAACAGCATATAGCTAACCCAAATTAAGAATATCCAATAAAATATTAGGATCTATTAGCTATTTTATAATGTATCTGGTTTTGACTCTCTACGTTCTATAGTAAAAATATTCGTTCCATGCGGTTCGTGGTTGCCAATGTATTTATATTTCGAGCCAAATATTTAATCGTGAAACATTCTATATTATCCGTGTAAAATCCGAAACAATAATTCATTCAAATCTACCATTTCTCTAAAAAATGTATATTAATATATACATCGCCATAAACAATGCTAGTACACAAAGTAACATTATATACGATGTAGCTATATTGATCGTGTTACTACCAGGATTATAAGAAAATCAATCTCTGCAGTACTTCACATGTTTACATTCATTACCAGCTGCTAGGCTGGGACCAAAAATGTCAGTCGTATATTCCGGATTTTAAGGACTGGGACAATTATTTTACGCGGAAAGTTCAAAAATTTGTTACAGAATATGACAACGTATAAAGTGCGAAGCGTAGGTTCTTACTTGGCTGGTTCTTTTGCATTAATACTCAGGGTGGCTTTTGAGAAATTATTTTAGAAAACCCTTGCACATGATCGTAAAGCTCTGGGATGCCACCTTGATGTATGTGTGTGTTTTAAAGGGAATTAAAGGCCGTAACAAAGGCTCCAGCTAAAGCTGACCCTCAAGTCTCTAGGTAACAAGAGTAACATTCCTGAAACAAAGAGTATCTGTTAGCAGTATGAACAAGTACTGCAAATTTTTATATACCAAGTGCTGGGCAAAAATGGTATATTGATTTTTGAAATTAGTATTTTTTCGTTCATCTATTTGGACTCGTTATCTTTAATCACCTGCATTCTTTGCATACGATACTTTCAAAGGAATTTGGCTCATTACCATCATACTTGCATTTGTATATTTTTAACTTGATTCTCTAGTGAAAGCATAACATTTTTATATTATCAGCAGATGTATTTTTACCACTTTGGGCCTTAAGTTATATGGGATCTATAAATCTAATATATATATATATATATATATATATATATATATATATGCATATGTCATAAAGGACCTAGATTAGCATAAACTGTTTTGAATTTTTAACCTAATATAATGCAGCCAAAAATTCTATATTTTCTTGGATGTTCTAAAATTATTTGATCTTTTTCTATAATGTATATTTTAAGATACAATATCTAATATTGTTTTTTATTGGAAAAAATTAATTTTCTCAATGGTAGAATGTTAAGGTGACAAATTTATAGCCAAATTCTAGACTATTCTGCCTCTCTTCTTTCTAAGTTGATATTTGAGGTGCTCCAGGCCACAAGGGCAAAGATGCCACCAGCTACAAAATTATTTTCTAGGGTACCAAAGTTCCATAGCTGAACTTGATTTCACTAGTTATTCTACAGTAAGAGATCAAAAACACATTGATATGTACATAATTGTTATAGAAATTTCCATTTTGCAAAATTTATGGTAATTAGTCAATACTTGTTCTTGACATCTTTGTCATTGTGGAAGGTAACACTTCAGTCATGTTATACATAATTTTTTAAACTGGCTGTCAACTGTAATGACCATCTTTGAAAATTCTTACTTTAAAAACTGTTACAATACATTAATGTTGATGTAGCTTGAGATATATTAAATTGTCTATCTACTTAACTTAGTGTGGCTGCCAGTTTCTTTCCAAAACAGTTAAAAAGTGTTAATTTGTTGCTTCATATTTCTTTTCAGTCTTGATTCATGTTGTAACATTGAATGTAAACATGGCTAATTTTGAAGTCAGTTACTTCCCAAACTACTTCAGTATTGATGACATTTTAGCTTCTCAAGATAGAATTCCATGTAAATTTGAAGTGATTGTTAAAGGCCTTGGTGAGTAACATATTGTAAATATTACATTCATGAGTTTAAAAACCTTGTAATTGTTGTACAGTAAAACATCCTATAACTGGCTTTGTTACTGAATGGTAAATGTAAAATAATAAAAGTACATAATCTTATATAAAAATGTATTTACTTCACATTTACCCATGACATTTTAGTAAGTTTTTTATTTCTGTGCTGTTCCATTCATTTTGTGCCTGGCAGGATATCTTGATGCATCCAGTGGCAGCAGCGACATTCAACCAGGCTCTAAACTGGAGCTGCCGTGTTGGCTTGCTCGTCGGCTATGCACTACTGCACGGAAGCCAACTGTGTCTGCTCAGCTGCCGGTCACCTACAGGGACAAATACAGGTACAAATTACTTGTTATATTGGTTATGAAAATGTCTGCAATCAATCACATTAAGGAAGATGAGAAATTTATTACAAATTGAAATTATGTTGCTACATATTGTTTAGTTTCTATCTTTGCTAGTTATTTTTTTTAAATCAGTCATTGTTTTTAGTATTTTTGTCTTTAAGGTCAGCTTGCTATGAATAAATTCCATAGATACTGAAAAATGTATTCTTAGAGTAAATAAAATTAAAGCAAATGAGTTATGTATTTAATTGCTGGTCACATACAGGTGGTGGACAAAATAATGGAAACACCTAATATTTTACCATCATAATCTTAGAACATAATTTAAACAATCAAAACTTGGCATATGTTCCTATTTTCTTTATAATAATTTTGTTATTCGGTATATTGATGTAAAATGTATGTTATTTTTCTGTTTTCAG
>VCRD01002605.1:34715-79015 GCA_006783055.1 Trinorchestia longiramus
CTGATTAAGATATCTCATCACTTGCCTTCTTAACGAGTTAGTTAAATTGTATAGACATTATGGACATCTCTTGTAATATTTATATCTTGTTTAAAGGAGCAGTTCAAGAATGCGTAGGTGATTCAAGTAGTTGATAAGAGGTCATGTGTGATATGTTTGGCTTTTGACTTTTGGTTGAACTTATTTGTGCACAAACGATGTTTTCAATAAGCATTGCGTTCATTAGGAGAGCGTGAAGGACTACCAGGCTTGGATGGAGCGCACATCACACCTCCTGAAGATGGCGCCTCTCCTCGCTGCCTCCAGCTCCAGAAAGAGGAAAAGAGAAGATCCATAACAGCTCCTCACGTAAATAACTATAGTCGCCCATACTCTAGGCGTGCTGATGACCGCAAACCTTTCAGGTGTGCGTGTACCGGCCCATGGTAGAAATCTTTCAATCGCTCCTGTAAATAGTCATAGAATACTTTTCCTCAATGAGAACAATAGTGGTTTATTTTATTCTAGAGGAAAAGGGTGCTATCTACTTTTTAATTTCCCATCTATAGCCCGAGTATTGGTGTGTGAGCTTCGTGTTTTTTCTTTGGTCTTGTGTGGCAAATACAATATATTCATGGAACTTGAAATTCTTCTGTTATCAAAAATTGATTTGTGCATCCTGTACCTTCTTAGCTACTTATGATTATCAGCATTTGTATGCTTAAGTTAATTGTAAGATATGTACGTCTTCATGTTTATCCTTTTTTTTGTGGAGCTAGTAGACGCGTTGTACATGCGACCTCCAGCGTGACTGGCTTCAGATTGCACCTGTCTAATCCGTCCTCTCATTTATCTCTTCGAGGTCCTTCCGCTTTTTTTGTTGAAGTCCTTTGGTTACGACTACGATATGAAACATTATAATTTGATTCAAACAGTTTGTTGCGAAACTTACAACCATTTACTGTTAATTACTTTTATTATGCCCGTTACATCAGCTAAAACGGTCTGAAGTATAAAACTTAAGGGAAAACAGGTACACTAAAAATTAAAGAAACCTGAAAGAAGAAGAAAGAAAGAAAGCAACTTCATTCCATTCAGGTATACGAGACATTTACTGTGGGTTTTCAATTCTTTATGCTAACATTTTGAGACTAATGATCATACTTCCAGCGACTGTTCCCGTCCTCCTTGTGACGTGAGGCAGAGTCGCGTAGGGATACGTCGAGATGATATGGAAATTTTGAGAAATAGTCATAGAATACAG
This sequence comes from Trinorchestia longiramus, assembly GCA_006783055.1. Classification (NCBI taxonomy): domain Eukaryota; kingdom Metazoa; phylum Arthropoda; class Malacostraca; order Amphipoda; family Talitridae; genus Trinorchestia; species Trinorchestia longiramus. Next base: position 35,959 of record VCRD01002605.1, read on the forward strand.
GACACGCGAAGGACTTCAGTATCATATTTTGATCTTCTACTTATAGTTGCTTTTCAACTATATTATTCGTAGGGTCAAGAGCCAGCAAGCTGCCAGCATCAATTGTACAACGAAGTGGTCCCACACTATGATTCTAGTGTAGGGAATCAGCAATTATCGAGAAAACTTGTGTGTAATGCGACCGCCGTGTGGCAACTTGAAAAAGACTAGGATGAGCATGATGTCAGACGCAGTTTGTGAGGGGTGCAGTTGGAAGGAGTGCATTCATTATTTTTAGTTGTGAGTGCTCCAGCCAATCTCGAGTGTACAAACCTTGGTAGAAGTACACTCTGATTGGGAGCTCGTTCTTTAAGGAGGGTGTCTTAGTGAAAATGGTGAAAATTTTCGGTTTTTCAGTTGTGATTCTTATGGTGACAGAAAAGGGGCAAGATTGTTTGTAGATATTGATTTTCTCTTTCTAAGAATCTCTTTACTTTTGTTCTAGCATGAAAACTGTAAGGGGAGATCGATTTGGGTCGAAAATGCAAAAAATACCTTATTTACCCCCGAAATCGCCATTATTTCGAAAAAAATGAGAAAAAGTATATGAATAAATTGTGTTCCAAATTTAATTTTGCATACTACTTTGCTCTTAGTTTCATCGTACCACGCATTTAAGCTTTTCACTAAGATGCCCCTCTTAACGACTGGGTTTGCTCTGTCTTATTGTGCCGTTAACTTGAACGCTTTTACTGTCTATTTTTTCCTACACCTTACGAGCCAATTTGTTATGAATTCCATAGTATTTCGGTAATTATTTGTGCAGTTCTGGATTTTTACAAAAACAGAAAGAACAAAAACGTTAATAAGTGGTTTCATGCCATATTATTCTGAATTTTTTTTAACTTGTCTGCTTGTGTGCGCTATGTGTCTCCTGATGGAAGTATGGGGTGTCTTATTACTCCCGACCACGTACCTAAGGAAGAGAGATAAACTGGTCTTCGTTCGTTGGGTGTTTATTAATAACAAAGGCCAAAACTTGAATTTTAAGTAAAAGTCAAGATCTAAGACCAAGACCTGCACATAACGGTGCACTATAAATAATTTGGACACACTTAAGATTAAGATGATAAAAGAAACTTTACAAAATGAAGGCTGCAAACTTATGGGCCGAAGTGCATCTATCTGTTTTTGCGAGTTAATTTCGGCTTCGATTTGGCAATTATCATCCATTATGTATATATTTTTGAACGATCAATGTATAAATCAGAAGAAAGCACGACAAAACATTAGTTTACTGCCATTGACGTTAGTATTGCTTTCCTACAGAGTATGCGAATCCAGGGACTTGAACAGATTTAAGCATGCAACGTGAGTGCTATTTAAACCTCATTCGAGAGGTTGCGTGTAGGCCTAATTGAATGTGTTGATAATTCCAGTTGCCAATGGTTTATACTCATTGATAAATGATTCTCTATGTTTTCCATATTGCAATTCAATTCACGAATATTGCATGAGTAAAAGTAATTGAGAGGTTAGTTGGTTTTTTCAGTATGTATGATATTTTCGTCAGATGAAGATCATGTAAAGAGCTAAAATTATAAATACCTATGAAACTACTTTGTACAGTCCATTTCTTGGTACTCTAAGAAATTTTTTACCTGCTTTGGCTAGTGGGGGACTCAGAGCGTTGGTAGGAAAAAACGCAAGTTTATGCTTCGAGGTTTCTATTTTTAAGAAAACTTGTGTAGGGCAAACTTTAAAGTGGTTCTACAATTTTGAAGATCTTCAAATTACGAAGATTAAGAACTATTGAACCAATCTTAACATCATGTGCTTTGAACACATTAATAATTGTTTTATTGTGAAAAGAAGACCTTTCAATGATTATTTATCATAGGAAAATATATTGGAGGCAACTATTTCTTAATTTACTGAAAAATGCATCACTATATGTGACAAGATTATTTCTACTCGCCTTTTACGTTAATAGCTACTTCTTACTATTTTTTCACAGTACACAATTTTTTACACAACATTCATCGTAAATAATAATTGTAAATTGAATTTGTTTGATCAGATCTTTAGTTAAGATCTCTCAGTTGTGTGCGATCGGGAATTTGTTCGACGTCTTCCAAAAGTTATATTTTTTATGATATGTATCCAAATAGCAATTCTATTTTCTCTTACAATTAAATTGGTTCACTTACGTCAAACGACTAATGTTTTGAATAACATGAATATCAACGTTAACGTTACGTGCCGTGAACGCCAAGGATGGTACCGGCACCGTGGATTACCGTCTATAAATATAGGGTTAATGAAGAGGATTCTGTTTCTGAATTTTTGCACTGTATTGTACCGTCATTGTTTCTTAACATTGCGTCTACGTACTTTCATGTATTGTATTGGCGTGCTCATATAATATCAAATCTGACAGCTAATTGAAATATTTGGACAGTTGACCGTAGTTTCAGAAGTCACGAGACTGTAGTGAACATCAAACTGTGAATGAGTCGAGCGCATGACGGTAGAACAGTTTATTTGGAACCCGCATCCATTGTTCCGTACTTAGCTCCTCACAGACTAGACACTTGAGGGAAGTTTTTCCTAATGTAATGTTTATTGTAGATGCCAACCATCTCTATACCATACGGGTAAGTAAGGGTGGGGAAAAGGTGATCAGATCTAAAAAATAAGATAGATAGAGAGGTCAAAACTCAAGCTTTATAAAACACAAAATAAGTAATGCATAATTTTAGACCGCTATTGACTTCCGACAACAGTACAGCAATAAAACAACTGGCCAATTTGTTATCACGTATGATATTAATTCAGTCTTCTGTATGTTGATGTATACTTATGAATACTTTATATCTCTATTTTTAGATCTTTTCTACTTATAAGATAGAAATAATCGACGCTGTGCATAATTCACGAAGCACAAGGCTGTAACTACGAACCGGCCATTGCGTGCTGTAGTGCATTAAGCAGCAGGATTTCTATTTCATTGTGTGACCCTACGGTCTGCTGCCAGTGATTTAGGAGGCTTCTATTCATGTTTTTTTTGTGTGTTGTGATTGGTTATTTGTGAATGCTGAAATTTGCTTCGTACCATTCTTTGGCAAATTTAGACTGTGGATCGTTAACTAAAGTCTATTTCTTTCATATTTATATCTATATTCTAGTTATGGTTTACATCTTTAATTTTTGGGGAGAAACTTGTTAATAGGATAACTAGATATAAAGTTGAGAAATGCATCCTGAAAGTTCGATAAAACTACGTCCAAAGGTCTCTGTCGACAATATAAGATCTGTGGCTGAGAAAAATAAAGCTCTAGTATTACGACCATAAGCGTCCAAACGCACTTGGCTTTAGAGCTACCATGCATTAATTTCGTAAGCTAGCCAGACTAAATTATGCACATTTATCAAACTTGTATGGAACAACAGGAAAAATCGAATGTAGTGTGTAAATACATTCCCGTCGTAGAGATGATTTCTGAATGTGCACAGTATTTAAGACAATCAAGAAGCACGATGTTTATTGAAATTTATCGACAAATTAGTGTGCTAAAATGCAGAGTTCCTGTAAATCAGATATTAAATGCTTAACATTATTATAGAAATTTGTTGAAAAGCAAATATTACGAGTATGAGATTTCCGTACTAAATTAAAATTGGCAAGAAAAATTTCGCTTAGATATTGACGGATGCTTCTTGCACATCGAAAACAAAGATTCAAATAAAGAATGTGCTTGGTGCAAACTTTAATTAGGCAATCAAAGAAACCAATAATTAGAAGGTAAGATTCTTTATTTTGAGAATATCTTCGGTCACTGAACATTTTTAATTTGAGAGTGTACGTCACAAGCACAACAGTGTAATTCAAACTATAGAAACTGAAATCATTGATTGAGAAACCCTTCCTCAACACATAATTATAATTAATAATTTGAGCTTCAAGTGTCTCTTCATACTTGCCAACTGATCTCTAGCATGCGCTATTTTTTAATATAACCCAATAACAAAATTACTCAAATAGCACGCGTACTATTAATTTTGGGGCAAGTCGGGAGTAACATTTGATCGAACAATCGATGAAATTTGGCCTTCATTAGCGCCATTTTTCTGGAGCTTATTTACTATTCATAATATAACTGCAAAAGTCAAATATATGAGCATTTGCTATGCAATGGTCTGCTAAAACGCTCACTTAGATGTAAGAAATTGGACCAGAACGGCATAGCAGGGCTCAGGCTAGTGCGTGTGGCTGCGCAAGTACCACGCGATTTCCTCGTTCATCATTTTGGCCACAGTAATCTGAGTGAAACCCCAAAGCAGCGTTCGGTGTCTTTAGTAGCCAGTGTGCAGCAGCGATCTTCTCAAATAACTTATTACGAATGACTTCTTAAGTGGATTTTTCAATTCCATTTAAAGTCAGTTCCACACACCGTTAACTCTTCCTATTGATTTTCTAGTTTTTCAATGTACATTAGTGTTTCTGCATCATTATTTACCACAGTGAGGTAGAGTCTATTAGAAAGAGTCAGCTTCTGTCTCGTTGACAAACGCGTTTTCCCTTAGTTTCAGGTGAGGTGATATTTGTTATCATGTCGTTACAATAGAAGACAGCAATAGCGGCCACACACCATGTGTAAATCAACTACAGGAGCTGAAAACGAAAGACAAATTTTCCTCGTCTAGTCACTCCACAGGGCTGACAGACTTATTTTTGAAGTCTTAGCTAAAACTAGTAAATTTGATTTCGGAGCTAAATTGGGTTGTGTAGGCACCGACAGAGTAAGATTATCAAATTAGTTTGTATATGAGAAAGCTAAAATATTATTGAAGTTCTGTATTTTGCCATGATATTGTTTATGGAGGGGAAGATTTCTACTGAGAGCATTCATCTAGCCAGGATATTATAGTAATTTCCGAGATGATCATGTTGGGAGTGCGTCCTATTAAAGAGATTTCCTATGTTTTTCTATAACTACGTTCATTAATTAATAGGGGATTTTAGGAATCTTCCATTACTGTGGCCAGATATTCTGCCTCATTCTTAAATTTCATCTTACAATATGAAGTACTGCTGGGCATAACCACCCGATGTGACTCGATCATGGTATTCATATAACCTTGTGTTTGGGAGCACGGTAATACTTAAGGGCTGCTAAACAGTAGGGCATTCTTTTCAATTCCTGCTTCTCTGTTTTCCTCTTCATATTCCTTGACCGTTATGTCACCTTCATCAGGCAAAGTTTTATTCGGGGTTACTTTGGTCTCATTTCTGTGTCGTATTGAATTTGAAGAAATGATTGCAATAATCATCACAGTTTAATAAAGCTGTACGCACATAATATTTTTGAGCTTGAGGAACTCACGAGGACAATCTCTGCGTTATTGACTTTTGTTAAGAAAAATAGTGAATGAAGTAAAAAACTGGTCTAAAAATATCTTGCTCTTTAGATCTTCAAAATTCTGAGCTGCCTCTGTTGTCGAGGGGTTAGCATCTTATGTTTGTTCTGCGCAGGTGACTAGTTCGAGTCTCTACGAAGTACTTGGATTTCTCCTGCTTGTGACACAGGGGACCAGAAAGATTATTTCAACATGGATATCATATGGTGTCCATACAATTTCAACACAGAAGGACGGGAACAGGTGTGGTGCCTCGGAAATACCGTAATTAAACGTTCCAAGGCACCACAGTCGCTGGAAGTATTATCACTAGTCTTAAAATGATAGCCTTAAAAAGTCAAAACCCAATGAATATATCAACTGTACTATATTGTAAATTTCATTTCTTTCTTTTCTTAACAGTTTTAGGTCCATAATAGTCCACAAGGCGGCATGGGACACCCTCTGCCTCACGCCTGCATCAACTACTAGTTGGATATGTAATCGTTTTTGAACTATTTCAAGGTAACAGTTGATTGAAATTCATGCGAACTATTTTTAAATCTGTGATGACTACTTACTTTAAGTGGAAAAAGGAGTATATCCAAGTGTCCAGGCAAAGTCAAAGTAGCATAATTTTCTGGCTTTGGCTCACTGTCTATAGCGCTAACGTGCAGTTACGGTATTTTGCTATCGATCAAATGGCTCCCGCGTAGTATGAAACTGGACATGAAATTCCTATCATTCTTATGAATTATAATTTAAAGGATAGAACATATTCAGCGCTACTGACTGTATTTTGGGTAAATTTTCTGCTTAAAACATCAAATTTGCTTGAACATGAGGTAAAAGTCGTATAGATTATTGCGTTTGTTGGCATCGAAAGCGACAGTATTGGTGAAGCAGTGAGAGGGGTAGGATGTGGTGTGCTGTCATCGCATAATATAAACAAACCAATTGCGTCTGTGGATTATACAGTTGTGCCATAAGCGCCTGGGCAACTGAATAATTTAAGGTATTTTGCTTTCACGTAAATTAATGTCATGAGTTTGTTTCTATTTTCTTATTATTAGGTTGCAAACGTACAGATTGCTGCTATGAATTTATTTTCTTCACCTTGTTATTTTTTAGAAGAATGTTCGGATTGTAGTTGCTGAAAAATGCATTAATTTCTAGCAAATGTCCGTTGATGCATATAATTGATTGTATTATCGTTAACTTAATGGAAATGTTGTGTACTATACTGATGGATTTTAGTGAAGAGTCAGCATAGTTCATAGCTCACCACCCAATATTTCATGATTGTTCTGCCTCTGCAATGCGTGTTGCAATTTGATGAAATTATGACGTTAAGTTCCGCGTAGAGCCTGATGTAAATTTTTTTTATAAGTTCTTTCAGATAAATTGCTAGAGACCAGCAACAAGGTTTAGGTTAGTGAAAAGTTCATAATTAAATCATTTAGTAAGATACAACATTTCGGCTTTTCTGCTAAGAAAATGAAATGTTCTTATTTGGAGTTGTCTCTATTAATAGGACTGAAGTATTTGGAGTTTTTTATGTTGATCTTTTTGACCTGCACCTGACCAAGCAGCTGAGCTGGGAGTGCCTCTGTGGCCTCAGTCTTACATCCACATCAGAGGAATGAACAATGAATTATTTGTGAAAAAATGTCATTATTTGGAAGTATGCAACTTGGGATTCATTATTCTCAGTAGCATAGTGTCAGGACTGAAGCAAATTTAAATTGTTAGTCAATAATAATGATTACAGTTGGTATTTACAATTAATAAATATAACGTGAGTTAGTCATTAAATTCAACAAGGTATTTTATTATTTAGAAAGTTAAATGTTCTCAATTGCTAAACTTTTAGAGATAATTATGAAGCAGTCAGCTAGTCCAAGAAGTCATAACTGACTTACGTGTTGTTTTTTAGATCAATGGTTTTATAATGACCCAGTCTGCCACAGAAGAGAAGGAATGTTTTGAAGCTCATTTTAGTTTGGGTAATTAGTTGAATATTTTACTCTGAAATGGGTTTGAGTATCTAATTAAAATACTTATTGAAGCTGATTCATTGCCTTTTAAATGGGGATAAATACATGCATGTGCATTACAGAGATGTTTTTAGGTTCTATTTGGTACTTAAAATTGTTACTTGAGTTACTAGGAGCATAATTTGTTCTCTTCAGCAGGGTCTCCAGCAACTGAAGATATTAAATCGAAATGTATTTTAAACACTTCATTTAGGAATCATACCCAAAATTTATACAAAATTAAATGCATGTTTCAGAATACTAGCAGGTTTCTGAAAAATTAGGGTCATGCACAGAAAAGAATTGCCTTGGTCAATGTGTTTTATAATAATATGTTAAACATTGATGTGTTCAGATATTAATGGTACAATTACAAGGACATGGTCAATGAGCTTCTGTGTTTAGTTGTTTCAGTTTGTATTCATACTTTCACATCATTCTACATACCTTTACCATATCCTATAAGAAAATACACTAGTAAAGATACACTGATGTATCAATGTTATTATTGCCTGATAGTTTGTTTTGACAATGCATTTAAATTTTGTATTTATTTTGATTGTCTACTAATTAGTGAGAAAATTTATGGTTCCTCTTTGTTTCTTTTGTTTCTTTCTTCATGTGACTAACATTTGAGTTAAGCTTTCATGTTTGGAATTCAGGATACATTTTGACCTTCAGCTGCTGGATGGTTTACAAGAGAGGTAGACCATGCAGGTATAAGGCATGTTTGATCTCATAGAAGGATCATTTGGCTGCTGTAGATTTGATCCCTGTAAATGATAGATTGTTACAATGTAATATGATAGATCTGTAGAGAATTTACCATGATAAGTATTGCATGCAATACAAGAACATTGAAAAGGGTTTTTGTAGTCAGTCATATCTACAGTAAAAGGACATACTGTAATCTGAAGTGTGCAAGTGTTTGTCAATCTCCACCTGCTGGTAGTGTCTACTGACACCTGCTGAATCATTTTAGTAGGCCTGGTATGTGATTTAAATAAATTGTTATTCCAATGTCATTCAAAAGATTTTTCTACTTCTAATAATTGTGATCACAGCTTGGTTTTCTTAATTCTTTGGGGAAATCATTCATATTTTACCTAATTTCTGCTTGTATCTTCTTTTTTCATACTATCTGTTAGCTGGCTCACCTTCAGAATATTACTACAAGGAAACTCTCAGTTAGTACTGTAAACTGTAGTTGCATGAACTTGTGTATCAGCATAAATGTGATCTGCTGTAATCTTGAATGCAAGTGTATCTCACTTAATTCAGTCTTAATTTTTATAAACAAATGCAGAAGTATATACAATCCAGGTAAGATAGTCACAAAAATTTACAAATGGAAGTTTCTGGGATCTCAGATGGAAGAATTTCTCTGGGGCAAAAATAAATAGAAGGAAGAAAAGGATTATTAGTATTGTTCAGATTGTTTTTTAGTTTGAATATTTCATATCTAGTGATTGTTTGAGAATCAAGTTTTAAGAATGGCATATATCAAATGTCTAACCTATGTACATTATCAAGCTAAATAAGTTTCAATTTTGCTACCAAAAAAAATAGAAGCTAGGCATTAGTTCTTTAGACTTGTTTCTCATGGTCTCATATAAGAGTACATCTGGATGTCTAGTGCAACACTGCAAGCAATCAGTTGAAAATTGATAACTAAAGTTATTGTTCACTCTGCTTCTTTAAGTAATTCCAGATCTTGTTTTCCTTTTAGGATATTTTGCTAAGGTTATTGTCAGACAAGATTATTGTTTATTAGGATTATCATTTGTCAAAATTTTTGTGAGATAGTTTTGTTGTTTGCTAAGTTATTGCAGGCTAAAGTTTTTATCTACCTAGAGGAGCTATTTACTAAACTAAGAATATAAAGCTTAATATTTACTTGAAATGGCAACTGCATATTGACATGGTGCCTTGTATGTTACATAAGTTAAGTATTAAATTTATTTTCCTAAGTATATCAATATTTAATTTTCACTTTTCAATTACCCCCATGATGCATAAAATGAACAGTGGGCACACCAAAAAAGTTCATCAGTATTCAGATGAGTACTTGTTGTTTAGGCTCATGCCAGTGATTCATGATGAAAGGTTGCATTTTGGGCTGTTGTGCCACCAATGTTTGACTAATGAATCCATGAAGAGAGATCATCTGGAAAATCATTTGAAGGCAAAACACAGTATTCATGTTTATTCAAAACTGGAGTGTTTAAAATCCCAAAAGGATAAGTTGGAGAAAGATCAACAATAAATTCATTCTTCTATGAGAAGTGTAAACAAGGATTGTGGTCTTGAGGCCAGTAGTTATGAAACTTCTCTTCTCAGTAAAATATGACAAAAATCATACAACAAGGTAGAATTTAATTAAGCCTGGAACATCAACTTTTCTGAAAGTAGTTCTTAAAAAAGATGAGCAAGATGTTAAAAGCATGCCACTTAGTAATAATACTTTTAGTAGCAGGATTGATGAAATGAGTTGTGATGTAGAAGTACAACTTGTTTAAAAATTAAAATATACAATTTTTTCAATACAGTAGGGACATATTAACTGTAACAGATAGTAAAGCTCTGTTAATGGCCTATGTAAGATATGATCATAATGGAAAATTTATTAAGGATATGCTTATTTTGCTAAGCATTAGAAACCACCACTATTGCAGTTGATGTATAGAATAAATTAAAAACATATCTAGATGATAAGCAGATACCAATGGAGAACATTATACAGACGGTGCTCCAGTGATGATGGACAAGAAAAATGGAGTCTTAGAATTATTGAAAAATGACGATCCCCAAATGTTGTTAGTGCATTGTTATTTATGGACGAAATTTAGTTTCCAACAAAGTTTCCCCTGTTCTAAACGAGACATTGAATGCAGTTATAAAATACATCAACACTATAAAAGCCAATGCCAAATGTGAGCGTCTTTTCAAGCTATTTTGCAAGGATCAAAATGCAGACTGTGTAGGATTATTACTTCATATTGATGTAAGGTGATTATCAAAGGGGGATTGCCGGAAATGATTCGAGGAATTATTTGATGTTCTTAGTGAGTTCTTGGATGACAAACCTCATATAACTCTGTTACTGACAGCTGATGGTACGGCACTAGTCAGTTATTTGGCAGATATATTTGAAAAACTTGATGTCTTAAATAAGGAGCTCCAAGGAACAAGTATGACTTGTTAATTCAAAGGCCAAGATATTTGGCTTTATATCATTTCTGGAATTTTCTCAAAATATTTGTTATTGTAGAGCTCCTAAAAATAAGGGTAAGCGACTTCAACTTAAGATTTTCCGATTTAAAAGAAATTAATTATCCATCTTGGATGACTCACCCATTGCTAGTGGATCTGTCAGATGTAACCATGGATTATTAACGAGAACTTTCAGAATTACAAAATGATGACTCGATTAAAGCCCTGTTCAAAATAAAATGAACATTGATGTGGCTCTGTGAAGGAACACAAACTAAATACCCAAATATAAATAGTTTGGCAAGAAAACTACTGTTATCATTCCCTCAATTCTAGTAAGAACATTTTTTATAAACTTCAACAAGAACCGCCATCATAAAAAAACAGTGCACAGAAATTATCTTTCTCGCGACATCATGATTTACGAACGTCGCTCGTGTGTCATGATTGGATGGCCTGTAGGCACGTCCTGATACGTCACGGTTTTCATGACGTTGCAATCCCCGGATTTTGGGAATGCTCTTGCTATTCTTTACTGTGCTGTGATTTTGATGCGCTTGTGTACTACGCGTCAATGCGTCGTTGTAGTGTTGGCGTAAATCAGAAGTCCACTGTAGAGAAAGTTTCAAAAAATATGGTTTAAACGACCCAGTTGTGCGTGAACAATTAGACGCGCTTATGGTAAGATTGTTGACGCTTTATTACTGCAAACGCCGAGTGTGAACGTTTGGATGATCCGCCATTTGCCGGCGGCTTGAACGGCGGTGCCGGAACCAAGCCGGTCTGATCTCTTAATAAATTGTTTTGCAGAGTTTGCTAAGTGCAACTGCTCCGCGTGCCATGTTGATTTCCAAGCTCAAACGCTGCTCTCATCTTCGGTTGCGTCGGGAGACGTCCAAGATAAAATTTGAAAATACCTTTCATTTCATTCTCGCAATGCACTGTACAAGCTAAGGAAAACTAGAGGTTTTGCTAGTGTTATGATTCTGAGTATTATACGCTATTGGATTGTTTTCTCGCAAGGACACGGGTACGAAAAGGATTTTAACAAGAACTACTCTCTCTAAGTTAAACTATTTTGTTGAGCATGGAGTTCAGCTTATTTTTGTCTACTTTTTTTATGAAACACAGAGTATTTTGTGTTTGGTATTCCCACCAGTGGGGGCGAGTTAGGTGTGACAGTTTAAGTTGCTCTTTGCGATGATGGAGGCGAGTCTTGCTCAGACAACTCAAAAATTCCACTCTGACTATAAATGAACTTTATTTCCAATAGAGTATGCAGTACTTATACATTGAGTTTTACATTCTTAATGCTACTATCTTATGAATAGTGATAGTGCTTATCTTTAAGGTCATAGACATGCCAAATATTGAGTGTCATGAGAGACTTAGTTCTATACTTACACATCGTGTATGTAGGTGACGACTTCCTCGTGAGCATGGAATGGTTTACGCTTGCAGTACATACTCCAGTCATGTTTGTTTGTTCCATCGACTGAGTTTTCCAGCAGCCCCGAGATCGGAGAAACGCCAAAATTTTATACTTCGATCCTAACACAAAAGCAGGTCTTCGAAATGAAAGAACTGAACCTGTTCCGTACATTTCTTTTCACACAGACACCTCCCTGAGTCGTGTGGTCCGTTACGCTATGCATCTCATCTACAATCTTCTGCAACTTTGATCATTGGAAAAAGTTAATAAATATAAATTTCATAAAATAGAGGGTCACCCAGACTCATATTCAACCTCCCTGAATAAAATAAGCGATGCATAAGAACGCGAATAGTTTGAGTGGCTGGGATGCATTTCAAAGAAATTTGATTCTTGACTTCATGAAGATGTACTTGGAATATTATGAGGAACAAAGTGAAGTTTGTAGAGCAACGGAATGTTTGAGTTTACCATTGAAAACAAAAAAATTGTAACTCCTCTAAATATATGTAAATAGAATAGAAAAACAGCAACAGGAACAAGCTGTTTGATACATTCTTGTGGTACTAGCCAAGCCACAGTACAGAGAAGGAAGTACCTGCGACCAGGGAGGGGTTGACATGACCTAATATTATCAGGCAGAGATATCATACCTACATCACAAGATCTTAACCGCTGATTAGTCAATTTCTTGGGGGCGAAGGCAAAAATGTGTGTGGGAGAAGGAACCGTCAACATCTGTCCGCCATACGAATGCATTGCATCCACTCACACTCAGGTGGTTCGTTCGTGCTCAATAATTCTCGATACAAGATTATCAATTTCTAAAAAATCAATCTAAATCATTCATACCTAACATCTCAGTGCAGATTAGAAGCTAAAAGACTGATAATTTTTATACAACTTTCACTGGTGCGTTTCTTGAACACCATATCAAATTTACTGAACACAAATTAATTAAGCAATAGAAGTGGGTAACTCAAGTATTTGTCTCGCATGATAATTTTTTATCATATCAAGGAGACATACTACATTCGTTTGTTGACTATTTATTTAAATCATTATAAGACTTTACTTTCCTACTAATGCTGCATTGTATTGTTAGGGTATTGAATTTTTCATGACTTCATTAAATAATGTGCTAGCTTCAACTTGACAAAACTTATATATTCATATTTTCAAAAAACAAGCAAAAGAAGAAACAACTGAAAACACTTCTGTACATAACGAGCCATTAGTGCAATGACGAAAAGCTATGGAGAATATCAAATTATATTTTGTATGTAGAAAATAAATACAATTTTATGTCATGGTTTAAAAATTAGAAATCGTCAAGGGCAGTTTCCAGATGCAGTAATCCATTCTGGAATTAATTATATCAGAAAATAAAACCCTTTTAACTCAAAGTAATTTTTGCTATTATTTGAAAAATTTTGATAGTAACATTTTCTATAATATTTAACTGGAGCAGCCATCACAATAAAAAAAATAACTGCATCGAAGTTATCGCTGAATTTTCTCGATTTTATTTCTGACCTGTTTCGACCTGTTTCGATTTGTCACGCTTGAGATTTCCAGTCACAATATTAGCAAGATTTCTTTGTTGCTATACTGCTTCAATGCAATTCGTGTTGTGAATGCGGTTGTTTATACCAACGTGCACTGTACAACATTTGTCAATGTTGAAGCTCATTTGCCAGGTGGCAATCCATTGTAAACCATTGTGTGTCGTTTCGTCCACGATTTGGTTGATTTTACTGATGCTTTCGGTGCCAAGGTCGTTGACGTAGATGATGAAGAGGAGCGGTCTTATAACGGTCACTTGGGTGACTCGTGATGTTGCATTCGTCGAATCACTGGCTTGATCATGAATCATCACACGTTGAGTTCGACTAGTGAGCCAGTTTCGTATAAAAGTAAATTGAGAATAGTTACCTTGTATTCCAAATGCTTCCACGTTGGCCATTAGCCTTTCGTAATGAATTTTATCGAAGGCTTTCCAAAAATCGAGGTATACAAGATCTACGACTTTTGTACAGTAGCATATGTGGTTGTTTTCAAAAAAGTCGTGGAGGTTTGTGTGACAGCTACGTTTTTCCTTGAATCTGTGCTAGGTGTCAATAATCAGGTTTTTGGCCTTGAGATGTTTTGTTGTACGGACTTTGAGTATTTCTATTGTTTTACTAATGATATGTAAGACTGATTAGACAATAGTTATTGGTTGCTTGTTTGTTCCTTTTTTTAAATGAGTGACATTTGCCTGCGTCCAGTCCTCCAGAACAATCGCAGTTTCGAGCGATTGATTAAAGATGTTTACTACGGGCTTGCTAATTATTTCAGCTGTTTCTTCGAGTGTTTGGGGAGCAAGGCCGTAGGGTCCGCTTGATTTACATGAGTTTAGAATGATGAACTGTTTTTCTTTCTTTACTTTGAATGTGGCGTCTGTCAGAACTTTTTCGTTTTTTTTGGCATGTGGTTGCGGGATTTCCGTGAAGTCTTCACGAGTGAACACAGAAGTGATGCACTGTATTGAGAATTCTGGCTTTGCTTTTGTTGTCTAAGTTGAGCTAAGTCAGTCAGTGGTCTAAGAAGTATCTCTTTTGAGTCGTCATCCTTTACGTATTCGTAGAAGGTCTTTGGGTTAGGCTTTGCTTGGGCCGCAATTACAATTTCTGGCGTTTATAAGGCACTTGATTTCTTGTGAAAACCAAGAAGGGTTTGTGGATGATCTCATTCGCTTGTTGTGATGTGGTGCTCTGTGGCGGTTGCGATTGTTTTAAGTATCATATAGCATTACTTTGTGTTTTTGTTCTTCATTAGTAATTCGTTGTATTTTTGTATCTACAGTGTATTTTCTTATTCGTTACTAAGTACGACAAAAAACACCGTACGACCAAACCATGACATTTTACCACGCGAGTTGAACTTTTCCCCAGTTCCACTGTGTTGATCACCTTAGTATTGAATGAATTTATTAGTCCCTGATTATGATGATAGTTATTGTAATTTTTTGGTATGGGTGTAAAATAGTTCATTTTTCGTTCTATGGACTGTAGGATTAATAGAACTGTCACTTGAGGGTATTGCACAGGAAGCGTTGCGAGCATCAGAAGGAGCTTTGCTGTTGGCAGCAGTCACCCACTTACTTACCGTACACAGTAGTCAAGTGCTGAGTCGTCACTCATATGTTCGGTAATATATATTTTGTATATGCTGCAGATCTTGTATATGCATGACATGTTTTCACATCATTCGTTGAGAAGTGAGCGATACTTTTGAGGGGAGTATTTTTCTAACACATTTTATTCCTGCAGACAAGTGGTTTCCAACTGCTTCTTACCCGCAACTTTGCATCCTCTCCTTAATATTAGCTAGCTAATTGATGCTCATTCTTAGCTCTAAGCTCTCATCGTAACCGCGAATGTAAACGGCAAATGCACCTAAACGAATCTACGTTTTCCCTTCGAAGCCACCGACTCCTGAGAGAAACACGTGGTTAGTTAAGAGTTAAGAGTCCGTGCAAGGTAAACAGTTCTGAGACAGACGTGCGGTTGTGCACGCTAGAGCGTACATGTTTTAGCTGTGCTGGTCGTCATGCATGAGCCCAACAGCACGTTGCTAACTCGGGTCAAGTATTTCAATTTGCGGCATTTGCATCCTAGAGAAATGTTTTGCTTGTCTTGCCCTGTTCGCTGGTGTCTGGATCTACTTCACCTCGTCTTGTCTGACAGCTTCACTAAAAAATCCTTTACTTTATAATTCATATTTTCATTCTTTGTTATATTCTTCATTATAATATTTAAACTTTTATATGTCATTGAATTTTTTTCTTCATCTGTAAGCTTTGTTATTCTTTTGGTGGTTCGTATCAAAGCGAATCAGAAATTTCAGTGCTTCACGTAACGGTTGGCTGCAGTGAATGCCTCTCTCTAGCGATTAATATTTATTTACTGTGTTTGATGCTCACGACTCCCTTGGTTTGGAGAGTTTGTTAATGATGAATCTAGTACACACTCCCATAAGAATTGACAGCGATTAATGTTGGCAGAAACCTGGTACAATCAATGTTATATTTTTTGCTGAGAGTGGGACATTTTCATCTGCAATTTTTCGGTAGTTTTGTGGACAAATTCTACAAAACTCATGCCAACTGATCCGTCTTGTTCATTTTCCTGACCTCATACGGAAAATAATATTTGAATTACGACAGCGAGAGTTGTTACCCGCTTTTTAAAAATCATTAAATTGTTTTATTTTTGCGTGAGATGAAACAATCTTTTTATGTTGCCCGTGGAGCTGGCGCGCTTAAGGGGAGTGTTTATTCAAGTATCTTTTAAATTCGTTACTCGTATCTTGTTTGTAGGTTACCAGAACTCATCTCTGAGGAATTAAATGCTGATAGCATGTCTCTTGTCAGTGTTCTTGGGGAACCAAGAAGTCTTTATGCTAACCTTGAATACCGGGCATGACATTTTAGCCCGTGAGCTAAATTTTTCCTTAGTTCCACTGTGATGATCACCTTAGGATTGAAAGAATGTATCACCCCTAATTATGATAGATTAGTTGTTGGACTGCCCGCAGCATAGGCAGCAATATTTGTGGTAAAAATCAACTGTTAGATGCGTTGCATAATCAGGTTCACCTTCTTCTGTTTTCTACTTTTCATTTGTTTGGAAGTAGGCAGGTGTGTTGTGCAACCGCCCTGGTGCTTGATATTCCATAACATATCCACCAATATTCAACTTTTATTTACTTCGACTCACTCGCTGGCACTCTTCAAATCTCCTATGAGACTTTACTGTGCTTTGAATGATACCACAATGCAGTCTTTGCCCATAACCATGTCTATGACTTTTATTTCAATACATGCAGTAAAATTATCCTCCAATGGACGGTTTCTTTGGTAGTGCTAATGTACCATTTACTCGTCAGCCTAAGAACAATAGAAGTGTATTAACCCCCACTCAAGAGTATTCCTTGCTGTATGGTATTTAATACCTTTACTACCACGGAGCGTCGTGTTGAGTGTTTACACCACGCTGAAATAATTGAATAAGAGCTTTAATTTAAATTTTTCGAATTGTTGCTAGCTTTGTACCTCTGATGATACGGAAGTATCACCACTACACCAACTTGCACTTCGAGAACCTCTTGTTTGAACCCCAAAGCAGGCTTTACGATTGAGTGGGTCGTAGCATTATGGCTGCGTCTCACTGTAATCAAGGTCGAGACCAGCTCATTATGAAGTGAATACTTGCCCGTGCGCTCTAAACTTCAGCATTATGTTTGATCCGGCAACTTGCAGGGAGGCTATGAACCGCTGCTCATAATACGAGGCTGACGCGTGCAGTAGCGACGGCAGCCTTATTAATCCGTGTTTGATGTTTTGAGGCGAGCCTCTTTTTAGTGGAGGGTTTCTTCGAGTACCCGAGGTCGCTACTAGGTCCAAGTTCTGAAGGGCCTGGCGAGGCTAGAGCAAGAGTAAGGGATTTTTTTTAATAACTAATTCACCGTCCTAGCAAAACATTGCTGCGGTGTTTTGTGTCTGGCTTCCCCTCAATTATTGTGTTTCAGCAGAATTTGTGTACAGCAAATATCAGTTTGAGGTTAGTGTGAAGCCTTAGTTTGTGTGTGATGGTTTTTTAGGAAAGATTATATTATTTCTTGCCTCTTAAACGAATATTTTAATACTCAACCCTCATACTTTCCTGTTGCGGTTGAACATAGCGTGTTACCGTAGGAGTGTATTACTTGAATTTATGAGAGAATGAAAGGTATCTCAGTGCATTCGCTCTTCGAAAATTGTTATTGCGTAGGCGAGCTTATACAGCCTGACTTACATACATAGATAAATGTTCAACCCATACAAAGAATGGAATTCTACACTATCAATTCCATCCTCAGTGGCATACTGCGAATTCAAACACTGGCACGAGAACGGTAGCTGTCAATGCCAGCTCGAAATCACCAGCATCCTCGTTGAAAATAGTTGCATTTCGCCCCATATTCCTTGACGTTTTGCGTGTAATAGGATTCAACATTACGAACATACTTCATAACACTAGGCACGTCGCAACCAGTTTTGACGGTTGAATGTCGAGGAGAGACAATAGAGAGGAATCTGAGTTTCATTGGGAGCATGAAGTGCTCTAATATTGCTGTTGGGCGGGATGTCTAGTGTGGGCGCTCGAGGCACATGCACAGGCTCTCTCGTGCGGAATATATTAGCTGAGTTTTTAGGGCAGCGGCTCCTCTGCCGCCTTAATGAACAGCTCGGCCATAAGCTTCCTAGTACCAGTAACGTTAGTCCGAATATTGAAGTGTATTTCTTGCACTCCTGTGGGCCCCGCGAGCTACAAATACTGCACATCCCTGTGCCGTATGCTGCACTTCGCTGCTGGCGAACCCTATTCTTTGCCATTGTTTGTGTTGCTGCATTGTGGACTACTCAGGAATAAGTATGACTAGGGATAAAGTTTAATTCCTCTAATAGAAAGTTTTAATTAGAACTAGAATTCAAAATAGAACTAGAAGTCGAATTAAAACTGGAACTCAAATTGGAAGCATATAGGTTCGCTTATACTGTTAGAACTTCAAATTCATTTCTCCCGTATATAATTTTTCAAGTATAAGTGATGGTTACTTTAAACATCATATTGGTTAAAGGCATGATTCGTATGATTTTAATTATTTAATTTTTAAACACGTTGTAGTGCTGTGATTTAAACTGTTCTTATCAACAGTTTAGAAGTCACTTTATGCAATAGAATAATATTTTTATAGTTTGAGAAACATTACAAACGATGGCTTGCGTAATTATCTGTTATAGGTGCATGGGCTAGAAAATCAAAACTTTTAGTTGAATAAATTTTCTTTGGCTTTCAGCGAAGTGTATTCTGAGTTAATGGGCGTCGGCTTTATCTACACGTTCATAGATACAAATAGCTTAAGGATGATTTAATTTCACAGAACCATCATGCACGTCACCAAGAGCATTAATATTTCACTATAAATCATTTTTGATTCATGGTGAAAATATTTCTCGGCATCTTGTAACACCGCCATGCCCGCAGTGACTAGGCTGTCTCGTGGGCACAGACACACTCGACTTCGCCACAAATCTGTGTCGCAGATGGCGGTGCTGCGCTGCAGCTTCAGTACTGCTTGCTGAATTATTCTTGGGCCATTGCGTTTCTAATTTGGAGCGGGACTTGCAGCGCTTCCATCGCAATGGGCTCATTCGCTGGTCGCAACATTGTGAGGGCAGCAGCTGGACTGCTGCTACCCGCACCTCGGAGCTGCGCTATGAAATGATCGCTTCACCCCAGCACATCTTTCTCGTAATTTGTTGCTTTTTTTTTGCCGACGTCGCTTCAGAGTTAGTACGCAGTGCAGTTATATTAATTAATGTGGCTTTTTTTGAAGACTGAAATCTTCACTTTAGCTTTACTAACTTGTTTAAGGCAAATTCAGACACGGAGTGTCTGGCGAGGCTAGGATTTTGATCGTAAATACTAAGGTAACAAATAATTACGCTATTTATTTTTTATCATTCGAAAAGTTAATTTAAATGCAATGATTTGAAGTTGCATGTGGTTTGAGCTTTGGCCCTCTGGCCATCCTAGTTAGTGAGGGGATATTTTCTTCTTGGTTTCCAGTGATCAGGCTTAGGATTTTTATGATTAAAAGAAGGCAAGCGTTTATGTCTTTCCTCGTGTGAGGGAAACTGTCGTGTACTTTCGGTGTATATATCATGTTTTACGCCGTTTTATAGGGAAGTAATCTTGCGGTCTCGTAATTCTTCGAGGCTATGCCCACAAATTATACGAGATTTTGGACGCGTGTTTGCTTTTAACGTCGCATAAATTATGCGTTGAAGTCTGCAATGTCCTTATGTAATAAGTCCCGGTAACTGTGCTCCTAAATTATGCACTCTTTCAGCCAGGATGACCGCCCCTAAATCTTGCGGGCTGGGAGCGGGGGCATGATTTAGTCGAGGCACCATCTGCTGGGGTATCACTTGGTGCGTCGTCGGCGCTCGCTGGCGCAGCTGCACCGTTTTCTTCCGAATCTCGTCGTCGGCATAATTGTTCTGTGCACTCGAGTCTTCTCTCTGTCCTTGTAGTCTGTGGCGCAGAGGATTGGAGATTTACCTGATATTTTTACCTAGACTTTCTGAGCTTATCCAGTATTTAATTTGATCTTCTACACTTTTCAAAATGTTTTACGCTATGAACTTTTTCTCTTGATATTGCATTGCTCTGTATTTCATGCCCTAGTATTATTGCTTGTGGTTGGGACACGACGTCGTTTTTTTGGTGCGTGAAGTCTGTGGGTTGCCTCATCTCCGTACTTGAGATGTGCAGTTGATACACTCACAGCTTCTACGTCGTCCTGTTCTGTTGTTTGTTGGAGACATCGCTAGTGTTGTGGCTTCTTGTTCTCTGTTACATGCACGATATCTAAGTCATGTCAAGTGACCAAATGTTGATCAAACTACAGTTGCTATTAGTTCCATGTTCGAAGTCATTGTCAGTAAAATATACCTAGTAAGTCTCTGCTGTTGGTCAACCTGAGAATTACTAGCTTTACTTTTCCTGCTAGGAAGCTAGAGATTTTAGCTCAGTTTAGTGGGTTAAAGCGATCAGGCTCACTTTACTTAATTGTGTTTTGTGTTTTCGTACTTCAACGAATTGTATAAATTATGGGCAGTGTCTGACGGTTTTTTATAACTTGTATCGGCCTTACATGATATTCACACTTTATACCTTCTACGGTAGTTTTCCTATATTGTGAAAAGAATGTGTTCAGCGTAAAGTATTTTACTGCCGAAGAAATTTGAAAGTTGGTTCAAATTCGCGACAGGAAAACACTAAAATAAAAACCAGGAAATTTAAGTTATTTACTCGTTTGCGTTGTGACCTTATTCATAAAATTCAAGCTATAGGAATGATAAAGAACGTTCATTTTCAGAGGTAGCTCTCATTATTTTTTGTTTTAATTCACCTCATTCTTCTCTATTCAGAAACAAACTCTTGATTTCGGATGTTATTTTGTTTGACGATGCTTGAGGTAATGACCCTGCTTTGTGTGAGACTCGAGTATTGACCAGTGTTAGCGTAGCAGTTCAAGTGGCTCTTGTGAGACATGACACTACGCTTCCTCATGCTACACACACTCAACAGTTACCGTCCTTCAGGCAGAGTTTTACAGGTTAAACCATGCGTGACAGCTTTGTGACGGTATCTCAGTTCTTATCCTCAGTTCGAGTTGTTACCCTGAGTTCGAGTTGTTACCCTCAGTACAAGTTGTTACCCTCAGTACAAGTTGTTACCCTCAGTACGAGTTGTTACCCTCAGTTCGAGTTGTTACCCTGAGTTCGAGTTCTTACCCTCAGTACGAGTTGTTACCCTCAGTACGAGTTGTTACCCTCAGTACGAGTTCTTACCCTCAGTACGAGTTCTTACCCTCAGTACGAGTTGTTACCCTCAGTACGTGTTCTTACCCTCAGTACGAGTTGTTACCCTCAGTACGAGTTCTTACCCTCAGTACGAGTTCTTACCCTCAGTACGAGTTGTTACCCTCAGTACGAGTTGTTACCCTCAGTATGTGTTCTTACCCTCAGTACGAGTTGTTACCCTCAGTACGAGTTGTTACCCTCAGTACGAGTTGTTACCCTCAGTACGAGTTCTTACTGTAAGTGTTGTCACCCTGAGTTATTGTTAACCTGAGGCCTGGTTGTTGCCCTGAACTGTAGACTTTTACCATGGGATCTTTCCGTGGTTGGGTGCCATGAGGATAACATTGTGTGCACTGTTACGTTCATTTTGACTGGCGTTCGTTGTTGCTGGATCTATGCTTGCTTCTTCTGAAGGTAATGGAAGCCTCTCTCTGTGAAAAGTTACATTTCTCGTGATTTACTCAATGAAGTAAAATATTAAAATTATCATGGAGTGAGTCAATGTACCTACCCATGTTGTATTGAGCTCAGGAATTTTTAGTTAAATTGGGTTGTTAACTCCCTAACACTTCAATTGCATATCAGACGGTGCTTGTTTTGGAGAATGATTTTGAATCCTTGATAGAGTTTTTTGGAATAAGCTTTATTTCCAGATAACGCGCTTCTAGCCTATCTCGGCCTTTTGTACTGGCCTTCGTATCGGTATAATAAGTCAGGGATGACGAATACATTTGACAGCTCATATTACCTTCTATGCACCTTAATGTTTCTACTCAGTCTCTTGTCCTCCAGTATCATAATTAAGTTGTCTTAATCATTATTAAGGCGTGAGCCTATACACAACGCAACTTCATCGACCGTATACAAGATACCTGGTGCTTGGTGTTGTTGGCCACCGCAAAGTACAGCCAGACACGCCGGCTTTAGAAGTGCATGCTCATGAACATCTTGCTCATGAACATCAAGTTCGTGCGCGTGTGTTGCTCATTTTTGAGGGTCTTTGCATTTGTATGGCTGAAAAGGATGACAGGGTCTGGGTGAGAAAATTAGATGGGTATTGGCTCGTATCGACATCAGTCAGAAATGAGGTACATTCTCGAGTGATTTTGTACCTTGATTCTTTAAAATTAAATATGACCTCCCACGTCGTGACTCTTTCATGCTTGAAATGTTCATCTGGGTCCCAGATGCACAAAATTATAGCGTTCGTTGGGCTGTAATGACTCGTTCAACTACAAATCTAATAATTATGCTATTAATGAATGCGCTTCATCATGGTTGTTGGTGGCTGCTTGCGTGTCCCTCATTCGGGTGGCATGGCGTGTGAACGTTCCTCACGCGAGCGTCTGGGTTATGCCAATTTATGCACAAGTCTCACTAGTGTGTGTACTTGTGCCGCCTCTTCAGTTGTCACCTTGACTTCGCCATCACCCAAGTCAGTGCCTCCACTGTAGCTGGATACTCGCAAATGGAGTTTCGAGTGATCACTGTTTCTACGGAGTAGAATAAGGCAATAGGAACGAGCAATTTCGCCCATTCTTGGGTTGATGCTCAGGTCCGATGCTGAATACCCAAGTCCAATGCCGGGTATTCGTGGTGAAACAGATACAGTATCTCTCATTTCCACTTTACCTTTCATTGTTGTTCTCGTTCTTAATAATGATCTTGAATTTACTTGTCATAGCAATAGAAGTTTCAAGTATAAGTTTTTTGTACGTCTTTTTGTATCACTTGTATGACATACATATTCCTTTTTTTGGTGACTGTGGCTTCACCAAGTTTTGCTATGATCATATTTTCAAACGAAAACTGTAGTTAAACAATCAATATAACAATAATTTGGTTAAAAACTATTTGTTTATTCATGAGCCTCAAATATTCACACGCAAGAAATAATTCCGTGCACATTCCCTACCGTAATTTTATGTTATTGAGAGCGAAGTCAATAGTCTTGCTCTTTGTTTGCTAGAAGCACGAGGTGTTCTTTTTAACGAGTTGCTGGAAAGAAAAGTAGAAACGAAATGACATTAAAATTAAATCCAAGGTATTTCAAATTATAACGTGAGATGACGGAACTAAATAGCAAGGTTCGCAGGATGAACCTTGTGAAAGGCTAACTTTCTTCCTGAAGATTTACCCGCAATTTAAAAAAAATAACCTTATGGTTGTGAAATAATATCAATGCTTATAATTCTTAATACATCATTTCCCCAACAACGCAATTTGAAGTAGTCAAATATAACGACGCTGCGATTGGCCTTAACGAGATTACATAGCAAGCAAACTAAAGCCATGTTTGGTAGGAGCTCGTGTCAGCTGGCTAGACCGTGAGCAAAGTTTCAGTCCTACAAAGGGAGCTGAGAGGACGATGCCAGGGTTGGCGCCCAAAATAAGCGCAAGGTAGCGGGTCGTATTAAGAGCTCGCGTGCTGGCCTGATAGCTGCAATCTGTGGCCTGAGTGGCAGGAGTGCACGCTCGCACCTCCACGAGTCCTTTGCCTAGGCTCCTACATGTGAGGTATTTGTGTACACACTCGTGTCTGCATAGTATCTGTGAGCCTTATTCAGTTACTAGTAGACCCACAAGTGAAAATTCACGTATTTTTTACTGAATTTTTCGTTTGATTTGCCAGTGGACGCGGGCTTTGTGAAGGAGTTTTTACATTGAAGGGTGTGCCTTTGGTATCCACAATACAATGCTTACAATACATGTATACCGTACCAAATTTTCTCCTATCTATATCCTTAAGAGCGTGACAGAGAGGCGGACCAAGCAAGCAATCAACAAACTGTGTTATTATATAGTGGGATATCCTAATTGCGTGGACCTTGGTGGAAATCTTCCTCCCCTTGAGTACAATGACCAATACATTGGATCTCACACTCGAGACTCGACAGATCTTTAGGTGTTAAGCCTACACGCCGCAGAATATCGGTTGCTTACGGAGTTCTGTGATGGCTTTATGCTAAACTGACTTGATTCGAGTGTTGGCTTTATTCGAGGGGATGTTATTTCAATTGATAATGATAATGCCTTGCACGGCTGTCAGTATCGCAAAAACATTTCGACGCAGAAATCAACACTGAAGATTTATCATACTGCAGTGCACGTGGCCTCCTCGTATCAATGGTAGTGGCCACAGACGGTTGAGCTCATCGTGCAAAAGTAACAAGGATCGACAGATCTGCAGTTAACGTTAGTGCTACTGCAGGTTTCTCATTAATTTCTAATAGCGGCATGCACGTTAGTGTCTCCAGACTTCAGATCCATAGTCTGAAAATGTTATGAAGATTATTGAATAAAGTTCGATTGAATGTATTACGTTGTTTCATGTCCAATTATGAAAACAAGATTAGAGTATTTAATTGTATACGGATCTACATTTTGCTTCTTTTTGTGCGAAAAAAAACTCTACGAAAAATGGATGGGGTGTGTGCGGGATTCTATGTAGTGCACGGGGAGGGAAGGGCCTGTATCTTGTGCATGTCCCTCAAGCGTGTACAAGACCCCAGTGCCTGGTTGCCTTGGAAGGAAAGTGGTTTCCAAAATTTTTGTGTATTATACCTTTTCCAACTACGGTTCAGCGGCAGTTCCCTTCATTTTGACATTGGCTGACTTAGGTCTAATAAATATTAAAGTACAATTTAAGCGTAGCTATTCTCTGTTAGTATGTACGTGTATCATTTCTATGGAGTCGGAGTTCCTGCACAAGAGAGATGCGCTGAAGTGGATGTTCTGTCGTCCATAGCACCGCAAGCCGCATGCACGAAGAGCGTGACTCCATGAATGCGTTTTCTGATTTTTTTGTGGTATGAGTGGACCCAGATGAACTGGAGGTAAACACTAACCCTTCCCAGGTGTTGTGCCCCACCATGAGTCTCCGTGTGAGCTCAGTTATGCGACTCATCCTGTGGTTCCTATAGCGCAATTGTTGCCCTGTCTTCGAGATTGTCGTATTTGTAAACTTTGCAAGCATAAGAAATACAAGTACACTCACCCATATATGTACATGATTCTTAGTTGTAGTCGCTTGCGTTTCATTCTGACGTTTAAATTAAGTGTAAGTAGACTCAAATTAAGTAGAAGGTAAACTCTGACTATTTTACTTCTATTTGCTAGACTATGTATTTCACGATTGCAAGGCGTGGGTTGTGATCTGACTTTTCTAATGATCAATGTGCTTTAATTCGTGTTTTCTTTTTTTTACAGGTGAGTTGATGGTAAAAATAGAACTACAATGCGATTTACAGATAGTGATGTCGAAACAGTAATTCTTAAAGCATATAAATAGCTATATTTTCATGGAACAAGGGTATCTATGCTACAACAGAGGTCGAAAATTTATATCAAGTGGCATGAATGTTCACTTTTTGTATTATTTCATAACCAAACTCTCCGGACTTCTCTTTCTGAGCATAGGCTATGACACACATCGTCATGAGTTGATCAAGCCCTCTGGCAGAATTTAAACGCATTGTGGACTTCCCAGCCAGTATGAGTGAGGAGGATGTCAGAAAGATGACAAGTCACACCAAGAAAAGAGCAGAGCTGTATAGGGGTCATCTTAGAGGACATTTAGAACATTTGGAGCAATAATGTCCATCTTAGGGCGTCTCATTGCCATCCTTGTTCTATAAAGATATAGCAAAAAATCTTCCATGAGTTATTGTTTTAACATCACTACCTGTAGATCGTACAGCAGCAGTCGACATGCTCATGCACTGTGGTCATACACAGCGCCTGTGAGCAGCGTGAGCACATTGCAGCTGCAGGTAAGTGCTCGTTCATTTCTTAGTTCATGACCTCGCTCTTCTTTCTAACTTCCAAAGCTATTTTTACGACTTAATTAGTCTGTAGTTTCAGACGTGCCTTACCAATTGAATTTAATGAGAACTGGAATCTAATAACAGGCATTTAGTGTAGGTCAAAAGAGAACGTCTTAGTCTGCGACCTGAGTTACTATACCATCCATGCTAGAGGTACATCGCTTAGTGTTCCAGGACTTCCTTTCACTCCTCAGGTAGAGTGGAACATTTGTCAATATAATAATATTTTTTGAGCATAAAAGACCTCGGAAAATATAATCCCATAATTGAATTAGATACGTGGACTTGAATCGTAGAAGGATTTCGTGTTTTCTTTTTTAGTGAAGTTTTCTTCGTGGCTGCCGAAGGAACACTGATGCGTCATGGGAGGTGAGTTTGGCAAGAGTACATTGGCCTCCATGCCAGAAGTACTACAGACTTTCTTTGTGAACTTCATTACAAGTGTGAGCTTCACCAGAAGTTATTTCTGGAGAGCACATAAATGCGAGGTAGCAGCAGGATGTCTTTGTAGATCTTCACGATTAACATGTTTCCTCTGATTGCCTAGCCGGTGCAAATCTTTACTTTGTACACACAGTCACTAGAAAGCTTTGAAATAATTACAGAACCCAACTTGAGTAACCCACCGGTGGGTCACTTCGCAGGAAATGTGTTAATTAATGTTAGCTCCAATGTCATTGCCTCTTACCAATGCGATAAAAATTTCACTAATGAAAGAATACATCTCATGAGAAACTGAACTCAATTACATTTTTCATGCTAAACTGCGTGCTGTAGTTATACTTATTTCTTTATAGTATGTGATGTTTTGTTTTACGTTGAAATGTGTTCGAAAATGTGTAGGTTGGCCTACGAATTTGTAATGCGCAGGGCAATGAAAAATTTCTTTAAGCTAGTACTTCCCACACGGCGCTTGCGAATTACTAGAGGATACGCATGACCTTCATTGGATCTTATTGCCATTTACGGCAAAATAATTTGTGTAGCCTTAAGAGCTCAAGAAAATGTTTTCAGGAATGAACTGCAATAAGTGAGCGAGAATTAACACAGCGGATCATTATTACTGACTTTCCAGGCCAGGCAGCTCTGGTGCTGGTGTGGTTTGAGTTCATAAAGCAGTCCACAGTCTAGGTATTGCTTCCTTCTGGAGGTGATGATCCGAAGGGTACAATATTTTGTGCCTAGTATTCCAGCTCTGTTAAATTAGGCAATTCGTGTAGTTGTAAAAGGGGTTTGAACTGAAGTTACTTCGCTGTTACGCAGTAGTATGCTCTATTCTATTCTGGTGAACATGGTCTTCGAACTCTCATGTTCGTTGTTTTTCCAGAGCTGTTAAGTGGAATTGATATTGCTACACGTTAGAGCTGATTGTGTTGAACTTAAATTTTCTCTACAAGTCCGTTGGAGAACTTGACTTAATCGCCACATTTTGTGACCAATATATTGCACTGGCCAGCTTCAAGTCATCTATGATACCGCAAACTTTTCTCTCTTTCTAGTAGTGGAAAACGAGATGTTTTCATATTCTCGCGTATTTTTTGGAAGCGTTGGCAAGTTGGTGGGTTGGTGTTGGGATGAATGACGGGAGGCGTTACCATTGTGAGGGTGCGAGATGGGAGCCAGGGCCGCCTTATCGGCCTCATTCTGGCGAGTGATGCGCCGCACTTATCACTCCGCGCCACCGTAGCCACCACATCACTTGCCACGACCTACCGCAGTAAGTGTTGTGTGCGAGATGCCCCTCTTTTTCAGGTAAATAGAGTGGAGCTGTAGCTGCATCTGCCTCTCAACCATAAGTGCTATATTAGCTGCAACTGTATCTGATATACACGAAGTGTCACAGCTGCAACTGCTGTTTCTTTTTAACATACTCGTATTAACTACAGCTGTATCTTGCGTACACGGAATATCGCAGCCTGCTACAACTGTTTCGTTTGCACATAAATTGCCGTAGTATTTATACCTGTATCTTGTGTTACAATGTTCAGCTGTAACTTGTATATATGAATTGTGACTGAAGTTTTAGCTTTTGGTAATGCAACTAAAGTGCTACAGTAAATAATACTCCAGTGATTTGTGGTGCACACAAAATAGCTCAATAGCTGCAGATACAGTGGTGCTTAGAGTGGATGGTTTGCCACAATTGCCACTACAAACCTGACTGTAGCGTGGCACTACGGCCACAGCAACAATTGTACAGAGTCGCTCGGTAGCCACACCTAGCACAGTGTGGATGGACCTCGCGTTACAGCGGCAGTGGCGTCACAGTGTTACCAGCACATCTATCAGTGTCACAGCCACAGCTGTCATGCATCAGAGTGTCACAGCCACAGCTGTCATGCATCAGAGTGTCACATGCATCAGAGTGGCAGAGTCACAAGCACAGCTGTCGCACATCAGAGTGGCAGAGTTACAAGCACAGCTGTCGCACATCAGAGTGGCAGAGTTACAAGCACAGCTGTCGCACATCAGAGTGGCAGAGTCACAAGCACAGCTGTCGCACATCAGAGTGGCAGAGTTACAAGCACAGCTGTCGCACATCAGAGTGGCAGAGTCACAAGCACAGCTGTCGCACATCAGAGTGGCAGAGTCGCAGACACACCGCTGCTTTTGTACTCCGAGTGCCATTAGAACTACAGATCATCGTGGTGTAGGCTGTCTCTCTATAGCAAGACTTCTTGCCTTCATTATGATAACGCTTTAGAAATGACAGGGTGCGGCCACATAACTTATTTTTTTTTCAAAGCGCTTTGCTTTGAAAAAAAGGATGTTATGCTGCCGCGCCCTGTACTTTCACCATCAAGTGTCTTTCCTATCGTAAAGAAAATATAACGAAAAGTTTGTATGCCTCGTTAGGGGTAATACAATTTTTTGAAGGTTGGTCAATGTACAAGTTTATGTCGAACGTTTTTGAAGGAATTTTGAAAAAAACATGCGGTTGGTGCGAAAAAATAAACTATGTTTGGAAAAGGGCCAGAAAGCTTAGCCTTTTTATCGGCATATTTGCTGCAATTCTTTTACCTATACAATTATCTTTTTTACTGTCTATTGAGACAGGACAGAAAAATTCCAGGCTTACTAGAGGTAGCGGGATTTACCGTGCAACATTCTAAAAATCAACGGCAATTTGTATGTAAAATTGAATTAAATTTTTTGTGTACATACAGTGTCGTCAGTGTGTTTAAATGGGTGCATTGTAGTCAGTTTTGAACGGGCTCTGGGTTAGCCATATTCAAACATTTTCCGGTTATTGCTCGTTGCCTCGTTGTTGGACTTTGGTGGAGCGCTTGCAAATTGTTTGTCTTCGCTTACAGCCGCAAGCGAAGAATTTTTCGCTTGCTCCATAATCTCGCGAAAGGCGAGCTTCATAAATCGCTTTTCAAACTCTCAAAAGCCAACTTTCTTTTATGGAGCACATTTTTCAAGAACTTCGGATAAATGAGCTTTGGCCGGTTTCCAAGTGTGCGAATCTCACGATCAATCTTTAATATTTTCTAAGTCATTTTTGACGAGTGAGTCTCTTCCTCCCTAAATTCTATTTTGTCAGAACAGTGATATAGTTAACTGTGAAGGCTGTGGAGGTGCGCCGTAGTTGTTGCTACCGTGGGGGTGTTTGTGTTTAGTGTTCATAAATGCAGGCTTTCTTGGGCTCCTTTCCACTCTCAACATTCTTATGCTTCAGTTTACTAAGCTATAAATGAAAGCATAGTCTTCTAACCGGTGAATGTAGAAATTGGACTAATTGCTATAAATGCTAGCTAAGAACTTTGATCTCGAAGTTCTAATTGGATCGAAGAGTTCTGAATTGTCGATACGCTGAACTAAATGCACTTGAGTGAAGCTGAAGTTGTGGCCCACCACGATGCCGTAAAGAAGAGCTGTGAGCATCGTGTCTTGTGTGGAACTCCATTCTGCTTGCTTTATTAGCGCTGCGAGTTAAGTTTGGTGATGTGAAGAGCGTGTTCTTGAGCGTGTTCAGGTAATTCAGACGTCAGAATTATCGGTTCGGGAAAACTCTCTTCGCAACAGCTGGCCGCTTTCACGTTACATAGTAATCGGCGTTTTCTACGCAAAATTTATTATTTACTCCTTAAACTTCGTTTACGCTATGCAACTGTAACTTTTTTCTTTTTGATGAAGCATATTTCAAATTCTTATTGCATGACTTCACAATAAGTTATTTAATATTTACGTCTAAGAAACCTATTCACAAAAATACGTGATTGTTTATGTTAGGTATCGCTAGAAATAATTCAATCATGTAAATTGAAATGTAACTAAAACGAAATGAGAGAAAATAAACCTAGAGAAGCTCACGAGTGGGGCTTCTGGGTTTAATGACACTCAATTAGAGCGAGTCTTGTTTTCCGATGGACCAATTTATCGGGAAATAAAAATGCAAAGTTAAATTGGGTGAGGGTGTGAGCTGCGGCGCTTTGTGAGCTCAATAACTCAGGACTACCCTTGCATCACCTGTTGTACTCGAGTGTCGTACTGAGAAATGCGTCGCTAGCGAGGTACTCAAACTCGCGTGCTGGCAGCCTAAATGCGCCATCACCACAGCGACATTTACCACTCGAACTGGATAGTTATGATATTAACAAGGGCTAAACTTATTGATTAATGAGGAGTATTGTTCTCATGAGTACTAACATCAGGCTAATTGATTTCATATGAATCTTAACAAGTAATGGTATAAGCTGCCTGTGTTTGTCCTGGAATTGTTCATCATAAGGCACACTAATTCGAAAGCGAGTGTCATCTGTTTGCTGTAGCTAACTTTCAGCATGTATTGTCTTGATTTTTTTCATGTAAATGAGGGTTCAAGTTCCCACACTAACCGAGCTTTCAGTGGAAGAGTGGTGTGTTCCAACTATCATAGAAAAATTGGCTTCCGAAAATCATTTCCGCTTTTAAGTTCTGAAATTTTTCTGGCTTAAATATTTTTAAATCCCTTAATTAACCTAATTGATATAAGTTCACGATCAACTTGTGGTAATATATAACCTATTTGTGTTCACCTGAAAGGGTATGTTTCCTTTGTATCGCTCGTATCAATTTGCGATTTTGGTGCATGTTACTGAGTTTCCAGCGCTCCATGCACGTGCGATGTGGAAGACATCGTGCAGTCCAGTCCATTTGAAAAACTTAAATGAAAAAGATGTTTTAGGCAAACATCAACCATTTTGAATTGAATTTCTTCTGAAGGATTTTCTATTGTCATATCGACATTTTATGACCTTCCAATTTCCTGATCATTGTTTATATTAACTGATTATTGATATAATTCAAAAAATAGATAACATGCATAAAGATCTTTCTATTTGTGTGAGTTTGTGTAGACAGCAGATGTTTCTGCCCTGCAATGTTGGTATCAGTTCTCCACTATTGAGATTCAATACACATTCTTGATAGATAACAGGAAATAGCTGAGAGGAGAGTGAAACTGCTCGTAAAATATCCAAGAGATACACGATATTCATTTTATCAAGTGCATTTTTTTGAAAAATCTGAATTCCAGACAGATTTTCAGTTGCTGATGAAAGTGGGGTAAATAGAGCGTCCTTTAAATTCTATCAGGATCGATGCCAGTGCAGAACTTCCCGGAGTAGTGCAACAGGAGCAGCAAAAGGCCGTTTCATTTGCATGACGGTGTCCATGAAATGATATCTCGCCCAACGCTTCCCTCACGAGCCAAAGAACCAACCACGAGTCTGGGCTTTCCTCATGTCTTATGCACGTTCTTTTGATCTTTACAAGATGAGGTGCATATAGTGGGAAAGAACAGGTGTTTAAAAGGTTCAGGCCCATTCAAGTTCTAACCTACCTGGGAGTGGCTTTTACTTGGTAGGGCCTTGATTTGTAAGGTTGAATTATAAATAAGTGGAGGTTTATATTCAGTCAAAGAAGTACGCACACAATTTCACAAATAAAATTTTCGACAAAACTTCCTTTTACTCACGTCCTTTCGATAGTTGAAGTGTTTTCTTGTGTTCGTATTAGTGCGCTGCACCAATTCTAGCAATAACTACACACATATTTCTTTTGGCTAATCTCGTGGGAGACGCATTTATGTGGAGAGTCCACCAACAGCGAGATACGAACCTGCGATTGCGGTTGAAAAAGGCCGCGAGTTCAGTCGCTTTGACCAAGATGACATCTTAGTCAAAGAGGAAATAGACTCCACGCGTTGACACCATCGGTCTGAATCTCACTTCAGTCTTTGAACTCTATTGTTGAACTTTTTTGTGCATGTTAGTAGCTGAAAACACGAGATAACAACAAAGTGAGCACTACCCACCGTGTTTTATTTATGACTATCATAAGCCCATCCCTACGGCAACTGCTGCATCAAATTTAGAACTAAACATTCACCTAATAGCTTGTTTTAGACCTTAATTTCCCGTAAGAAAAGAGAGAAAGAGGTGAGGTTTAAGGACTTAAAAGCCTTGTTATTTAGGCATCTTTTAACTTAAGCAGCGTATTGCCAGCCTAACTATAATGGCGACGTGCATGGTCGAGTATTGCGCCTCTTAAGAGGTGACGTTCAAGTTGAGTCCTGAGCAGCGCTGTACATAGTTTGGCATCTGCCGTGTCCAAACCTAACTTCTTTCTGCTCGTGTAAAGGCTTTTTCAGCTAATTAGCGCCTTAACTTTACGAATCTAATGTATTTTATAGCGCGCTAATGAAGGGCCGTCATATCTAGCCGTTTATTACTTGGCAGGTGCTGGTCAATATTTCTACATATTTTTTTATTGAAGTAACTTTTCGTCTTTCTTATGTTTCGGTAAAAATAGGTATGAACTTTTTCCACTCATAAGTTCGTAAGCCCTTTCTGATTTTAGAAACGTATTTATAAGCGTTAATTTTTGTTATCGTTATCTTGCTTGAGCGTATACTCGTATTTCTGATGGCTTTTGACATTTTTACCCATTTCGCATGAAAAACCTCATTTTCTATTTAGGAATTTTTTGTTCATTATATTGTACTTGCATTTTCAGTTAAATGGATCATTGTTTTTCTTGGTTCGGTAACAAATTAACTGTCATACGAACTTGACATTTTTTGCCCTAATTTTTTTGATATGATTAGATTGTGAAGGTAAGCCAAGGCTGTTTGAGCAGCTCCAAAATTATTCATTTTTTTTCTCATCGAAATCGCGGTTAATAATTAATTTTTATGAGCTTTTTGCAACAAAGAAAAGACTCGCAATAGATGAAAACGTATAAAATAATTTCTGTTGATAAAGGCTTTGTATACCAAAGCCTACTGTGTATTTGACCCGTTTTTATTGTGCGAATTTGGACTTCAAAAACTTGGCCTCATATCTGATCTATTTTTTGTTGTAAGTTCGAGTGATGAACAGTGACAAATGTTGTATGCAAAGTAACTAATTTTGTAGGATATTTGTGATTGTTAGAACACTTTCTGCTTACGGAGGTAAAGATGCAGTCTGAGGTGCCTAGGCCATCACTCACCAGTGCAGATAACCTGATGCCTGAGAGGGGCGTGATGAGAGTAATGATGTGTGGTCGACCTTATACCTGCCTTGCCTAGTTGCTGAGGGATGACTGGCCCCCATACCTGGCAGGCCCTGCCTAGTTGTTGAGGAATGACTGGCCCCCATACCTGCCTTGCCTAGTTGCTGAGGGATGACTGGCCCCCATACCTGCCCTGCCTAGATACCGAGCATTATTTTGGGCCTGCACTTGCCAATAACGACGCCAGCATCTATAAGCCAGAATGGAGTACCAATATTGAGGACAACTTAATATTCTGACACTGACTTGCCGTTGCAGGATTGCCTAGGAGATCTGAGACGGAGAGCTGATCATCTCAACGTTTCCACGCGAGGGAGCAACGCTGTGACTTCTCAGCTGCTCAGCCTAAGCATTTCCTCGTTGGCTGTTTTTGCTAATGTGGTTATAGATGCTGCTTGTGTATTCGCATGAAGTTAACAATTTTGTTAGCAGCTTTTGGAATGGATGAATACGTTTTTCAGCTCTACTCACCAGCTTGGTCGACTAGTGAGCGAATCTGCTTGCGAGCGGAAAGACTTGGGTTCGAATCCCGCTGCCGACATGGTTGACGCGGCTAGAAATACGGCATAGGACTTGGGTAAACAACCGAATAATTATCGAAGTAATTATCCAACCCAAGAATGGGCCCGAAGGCTCGTTCCTATAGCCTCATTCTATGTATTCTATTCTATTCTACTTACCCTCGTGTATATTCTTGTCCATACTCCAGTACCTGCGTCCTGTACGGGTAAGGCGTATGGCTGAAAAAATGTCCCTCAACACAAATCAGCGTTATATATTGGCCAGTATGATGATATCCAGTATGTGGAAATCTTTAAGACACATTTTTTTCTTTCGTTTTGACGGGCAATTCCAATCAAATTAACACGGCATTTGAATCGTGTCAGTGATAAAATGTGAGCAATTCAACTAAGATTGATTTGAGCTTCATAAAGCGTTACGGCGTAAAAGTGCACGTTGTTGTAATGAGTAGGATGCGTGGAAGCGGTGAGAGGCGGTTCCATTTCCCGACGCTCGTTGCTTTGCTCGCCGTCGTTCGTTTCTCACGTAAAAAAATCCCAGCCAATATCCTGAGTGACGTGCCACTGCCGACAATTTTTCTCTTTCATCTGTATGCGCTCAGAAAGCTGCGCATTTTTATTGATGTTCCCGTTATAATTTGGTACTGCTATCGTGTCAAATTAGCTGTGAGATTATTTTTACAAAGGGACTTGTATTTGACAAGGAGTTCGAGTGCAGGAATGGGGGATACACACGCTGCACAATTGAGCTTGTAGCGCCCCAGCTCTGCTGGTTGTGGCAACCTGTTGCAAGTTGACGTTTATGGTTAGGTGCAGCGTTACGTGCTTGCACTTTACTCCCTCCGGTACGAAATTGTTGGTGCACAAACCGAAAACAGTCTTAAGTTTTAGTGTTTCATTTTTGTTATTTTTTTGTATATTGTCAATTCAAAGTCTTCCAGTAACATGTGAAGTATTTGAATAAGTATTTTCTATTTGAATCAATCCTTTCGTATTGGTTTATACTATTTTTGGACCAATTTGAAAAGTGATAAGCACCAATAATTTTGGACCGGAGGGAGTAATTAACCTACGAGTGTGTGCTCACTGCACCAGCTTCTTGGGAAGTTACACTGATATCCGTTTCTAGTCAGCACATCTTAGGGACCTTTCGCTCTTCTAATCCTGCTCTCCCTATACCGGTATAATCGGCTCAGAGCGAGTAACATTCAAGCCTATTGTGCGTATAGTATCCGAGACATCACTTGGTTTTTTCACTTCTTTCTCTTCAAAGGAGTGGCCACAGTGTCTCATAGTCGACCTTTCTCCCGAGTTCCTATGCATTCATTGGTTTCCTTATAGATGTTAGTTGACTTCATTAAACTGAGGTCCCATTTTCTGGGAACGCGACTTTCATTGTGCAGCTTGTTAAAAGAATATTTCGGTTTTTGAATGCGCCTAACTTCTAATTATTGTAGGTTGAAGTTTGATATAAAACCATCGAAAAGGGAAGATTCCAAAGTTTATTTAATCTGAATTATGCATTCAAAATGTCAACTGTTACATTCATTGCATTTATTGATGCACGGAGTAAAATGATCATTGACAGAATTTAGTGTAGTGACATCGGGAGAGGCTATAATATCCGTCTCTTTTAACTCGGGTGTGGAAGGTTTCACTAGGAAAACTCGTTCAACAAAACTCCCCAAAAATCTAATGAGGGCTGGTCTGGGGATCTAGGAGGCTATAAAAAATTGAAACGGTGCGATATTAATTTATTGTGAAACGGATTCCGAAGCCAAGCCCTTCATCGAGGGCTTGGCTTCAAAACGGAGCGGCAGGACAGATACGAGGGGTGTGCTGTCGCTTCGTCTTGTTGAATCATCTGGTATACGATCATCTGTGAGTATAATACTGAGCATTTGAATGTATGTTTCACTTGAAACTGGGCAAGCGTGTTCCGTTTCAGGGAATCCATAAGAATATAATCCATAACCCGTGTACGAGTTCTGTCCGTACCAAACAATAAGATTTGGTGGGTGTAATTGCTTTTCAGCGTAATGTATTGGTTGCTCATGCAGCCAATTCTTAAAATATTGTTTGTTCATAATTGAAATGGAATTATTTAATCTAAGATAGTTCGTGTGTTATGGTCATTCAAAATTCGAAATAATGTTGTTGTTGAACATGCTTTAGCTACGATTCATAGAATTGTGTAGAGCAAAGAAACAAGAAAATCGAGATATTTCGTCAATCTCATATCCCAGCTACTGATCATTGGCACTAACGTCAATTTCATCATTGTTGGTTGTGAACCCAATCTATCTTTACTACGTAATGAAAGCTGTCGTGTATGTATTTATTAATATATTTTCTGTCCCTCCTCATGGCTGAAGTAGATGTGGGAAATTAATTTCAAACAAGCCGATACGAAGGACGGGAAATAAAGTGTCATTCTTAGGCTTACAGGTATTGCAGATGCTGCTACTAAATTGCTGACACATTTCTATGTTGAAAACCAATGCAATTTTATTGCATATATTAATAAATACACGAAAGTTTTTGTTTTCTATTAAGATGTGTGTTTGGTGTCAAGTACTATGGGAAAGATAAGAGAATTTCACTTTTTAAATTTAGGATCCGAAAATTTAAATTATCTATCAGATATTTCTATTAAAAAAATTTTTTTAAACATATTGTGTTTAAGTGCATGTATTTTAATATTGTATAGTGGGTAACAGAGACAACGGATTACTATAAAATACATGTTTTTACCATTATTAGTCGTGTTCTCATTCAACGTGGAAATTCCATAGGAATTTATATTTTTTATTTCATTATTATATTTATATTTCCAACGTGAAATTATGAACACACTGTCAAAGCTTGAAGTCGTATAATTTGTAGAAAACCTTAATACGCATTCGCCAAGAATTGAAACCATGCATAATTTTCGTTTTCAAAGAATTGATGCGAGGCAACGCGTTTTGTTGAATGTGCTCTTAAATGTACTCACTTGAGCAGAGTCTATACCTTGGACCGCTCTGTCACGAGGGTCGTTAACATTCTGGGACCTCAACAGCAGGACCAAAGTGTGAGCTTCGTGAAGATTAGAAAGCAATAAAACGGAACCTCGGGGCTATAATTGCATACCAACCTTTATAATGATGCGTAAAAGCCCGAGCGTTGAGACTTCATGGATTACTGGAATGGAACCTTGTAGACATCCCTGCCTGCTCAGGTCACACTGCTTGCTCTGGCTCGGCATGTACAACTGACAGTTTAACATCGTGTACAGGTTACGTCGCTCATTCAGCTGAAGAAATGGAAGAAACTTTTCAAGCTGCTCACACTCATTGGGGCGTATTGTGCTGTTAATTATTCTAGATTTAATGGAGTGAAGTATTCACATTCCGGTGGACGATGATTTCAAATGTGTACCTGAGCGTGTGGCTGCTAGGACGTGCACGGAACCTGACAGCACAAGTGCACATGCAGATATAAATATTGTTACCAAAGCGACACACCATTTACAAAGATGGCTACGCTCTCCTGTGTTAACTTCAGAGAAGAGCATTTGTGGTGATGCAGCGCGCATCTGTGCAAGCATGTGTGCTACATGTGAACGCTGCGTTGTGGGTCTCGACCAAAACATGTCGATGAAACATGACATGTGAACTGTCTTAAGAACTAGCGTCATGTCAAACACGAAACGTGAATGCACTGCGAGAGGTCAGGTATATTTTCTTTACACTTATTTCATTGAAAATAATCGTTTGTTCAGAGCAGGATTTCATTCCAGGGAAGTTTGCTTAGTATTTTCTGTAGTTTTTCTGAACTCGTGATTTGGAAAGAAAGCGGTGTCACTCAAGCCTCACATAGCATACGAACTGCAGTTTCTACTGGATCTGTCGAGAAAATTCCTGCTCTTTATGAAACATAAGAAATTCTTGGTATTTGCCTAAAGTTTTGGGCGATGAACTCAGTCCAAAAAGTTTTCACGAGTTCATGTTTGAAAATTACTTCTTTATTTTCCGTTTCTGTGGAGTTCGTGTGGCAGTCATCAGACTTCGACTTCTAGGACGGCCGCTTGCCCGTGGATTGCCGGCAAAGAGTAATTCTCATTTCAACTAAGCCTGCAAACGAGAAGATTGTTTAAAGAACTTGGACTAGACCTTGAAAGAATAGTTGAATGCGTGCAATTCTATAAAGTTGTTGGAAGTGAGCGGTTAAGGCAAGAGTGAGACGAAAAACTAGTAGGAACGACGCTTTCGAGTCAGTGGTGACTGCGTGAGAGGATGTTGCAGGCAATACTCGTAGTTACTCTAAGATCTACCGAGACTTGACGTTCTAGCAAATCCGGGATTTCTACAATTGTAACTGCTCAATATGATTTTGTAGTTTAGTTTTTTCGTTCTGTGCTAGCTCGAGAATTGTGTTTATGGAATCGAAAAGGTTTCATCTCTTTCGAGCATGGTAAATTCAAGTACGACAGTGCTGCTCTCTGCTAAAGTTACATAACTGCTTGTTTGCGCACTGTATTCATTTCTACCTACAAAGAATAATCCTTTCTCATTAGTCCTGTTGGATATTAAACCTTACGTAACCCATTCTGATGTTTAAGCTGCAGGAGTTACCCAGTTCGTATTACCTCCTGGCACACAGAGTAACAACGACTGGTTACTTCCATCTGTGTTAGTTTAGGGGTGCGTTCAAGTAAACCTACTTGCCGTCCTCCCCTGTGTTTGCTCTCATCAGTGACCCCCAACAGCACGTCTCCCACCTTTCGCGCAGCTGCTTTCGTTTTTCGTTTTTCTCCAGAGGAAACTAGCGAACTTGTAGGCTGTCTGAAAAACGGCTGCACAAATAAATGTAAGCCGTGCTTACGGTGTGTTAGCACCGACTTACACCATATGGTGTATTGGCAGTTTAATGTGTTTGTAATATTGTATATTGTGTCTGTAGCAAAATGATTATAATGTGCTGTATCAACATAATTATATCAGCTCTATATTGTCGGCAAATGTGTTGTGCCTGCACTATTTCGTCTTGGTAGAATGTTATGATTATTACTGTTGATTGCTCACACTTGGTACAGTAACCACGCGTGGCGTGCAGTTTTACTAGCGAACTGAGCGCTCCATGAGGCGCTTCATCGTAGTGCAGTCTGGGGCGCCAGGATCATGAGAGATGGTGCATCCCGACACTGTGTGCTCTTACCTTCATTTTTCGTCTTCACAATGTGGC
The DNA here is from genome assembly GCA_006783055.1 of Trinorchestia longiramus. Classification (NCBI taxonomy): domain Eukaryota; kingdom Metazoa; phylum Arthropoda; class Malacostraca; order Amphipoda; family Talitridae; genus Trinorchestia; species Trinorchestia longiramus. Next base: position 75,594 of record VCRD01002605.1, read on the forward strand.
ACGTTGTCTGAACGAATGTGACTAGCGATTTTTATTTTTGTTGGGTCATCAGCCCATCGATAGCTTCAAGATTTGAAATCGAAAAGTTAATCATTCAGGAATGGTGGAGAGGTGTGGCGTTACTGGGTCAAGTAGTCCGAACCGAAGTTACGGCTCTTGAAGTTTTTTTTTCTTTGGGTTCGCTAATCGTTCAGTGAGTGGGAATCGATATCGTCTTCCTTTGATACTGAAACTTGGTTCGCTGGACGATTTTAGTCGGACAACGAACTTCTGACAGCTCAGTTTTGTGTGCATTTAGCCTTCCCTTCTGCTTGTCGTTTTGTTGTTCTTGTTCAATTCTCACGTCGCTGCTGGTTCTGCGAAAACTTTCTTGCTGCATTCTATTGTTTTTTTCTTACTGGCCAGGGTATAAGTCGATAACATTAGTTTTCAGTTTTTTGCACTCGTATGTTACGAGTTTATTATAGGGGCCATGTTGTTTGTTTGTTTTTTGAATCATTCCTTTTTATTGCCTTTTCTTTGGAGTTTTACTTACAATTGGACAGAAATAAGCACCGATATAAAATGTTAGACATGAAATGTGAGATCCTTGAAATGTGAGACACGAAAATGTCAATGGTGTTTTTTGAAATATAATATCCACTCATTTTTTTGAAATGTCCACAATTTTTTGGCCTTTCTTTGTTACAGTTTATATGATGAGTAATACATAATTTATTCCTTTGGGACAGTTCCTCACCTGCGTACCTGCCACACATAGAGTTAAAATGTTGAAAGTTCAATTTTTCGGAAAAAGGTTCAAATTCCGATCCAGCCAACCTCTGCTCGAAACTTTTTGAAAATTTCGATTGTTTCAAGCAAAGGCCAGTATGAATACTTACCAAACTACGTAACGTGATGGTCCGACTTAGCAGTACGAAAGTGAGCTGCGGGATATATGCATTTAAAACATATTGTATGTTTTATGATATCTATTAAATCACTTTGGAAATCATAGTCTTGACATTTCTCGTATGCTGTCATTTGTGCATAGCCTGGTTGTGATTTTGAAGCCAAGGTTTTAAATGTGCATCTTGTTTTGCGTTCCTGCGTGTAACTGAGCAGCTGTTGGGTAATAGCAATAGACTGCGCGTGCACTGAGGCAACGCTTGGCAGCGAGTGTTTGCGAAGGATTAGGAGCGCGTTGAGCCCAATCTTATGTTATCAATAACTGAGAGGTGGTTAGCGCCGCACTACTGCAAATCGATTTGATGAGGGCTTTTAGAAATTTCGTTAAGCTTAACGTTAGATATTGACAGTAAATCATTAGTGAAGCGAATAATCGTGTGGAAAAGTTGTAATGCTTTTTTGTTTACCCGTTTAAACATTTATCTTAGAGTTTGGCAGATCTTACGTGATACTAGTCGTAAATATTGACTTGTAATCGAAATTCTGGTAACAAGTTAATATATAAGCTTTACACACGTTGCGTATTATGTAGAACCATCAAATTTCTGCATGTGGTTAGGTAAAATTCCATCTAATAACTTGAACCAACTTATTTTTTTTGTAATAGCTCTATGTCCCTTGGATCGCAAAACTTGGAGTTTTGTGGTGGACCGCAATGAAACACACGAAGTATTTCCCACGTAATTTTATTCACTTATATGGATGCACTAACCGAAAGGGGCAGTATCACAAACATAGATTGTGGAAAAAACCTGTGCTCAGGTTCAAACTCATTGATTTGTTTTGCAGGGCTCGTGGTGTCTTATAGTGGCGCAAAGCTGGGTGTTAACGTCAGCGTTAACTGCTTCTGTGTGATTCTTCCTTTAAAATTCTGTGCTACTCATCCAAAGTTTCGTTAATTGAAAATGTTGGTCCCATAATAAAAATCACACTAGGGGTACTTTAGTTCCATGTAGTTTGTGTGGTGGATTTGGTAATTAATTGATTGAGAATGATGGTATTGTAGTAACACGTGTTGAAGGAGCAGCGGTGCCCTCGCTGCTGCTGCTGCTGCTGCTGCGCTAATTGGAGTTCACTTGAATGTGAACCTGCGCTTGTGAATTTCGTTTTGTACGTATTCCTTATCGACTGAATTCCCTTGCTTCCATAAACGATTTAAGTGAATATGATATGCAACAATCGTAATATTGAAGTATCAAAAAACATTCTACTGTTGGAGGATAGCCTGTGTGCTTGTAGTATACATCTTTGTTTAACTCGTGCCACTTAGAAGTAAGCAGTCAGCGTACAAAGATCGGCGAGACGGATTCCAAATATTAAGTTGAATAAATATCTTTTATACTCTGATAACATGAGGTGTGTGGGCGTGAGCTGAATTCTGTACAACGGTTTGTCTTAATCTCTACACATAATGAAATCCAATGTATATACTCGTTATTGACTTAGATATGGGGAATTAATTGGAAACGAGGTATTACTAAGGAGCTGAAATAATGCGTTTATTTTAGGCTAAGTATTGAATTGTCAATGGAACGGGTATACATGTATTGTGAGCATTGTATTATGAATACCAAAAGCACAGGATTACTATAAAATGGCAATTTTTTCTGTTATTAGCGTTCTTCCTCTTCAATTTCCTTCACAAAGCCCGCGTCCACCGGCAAATCAAACGAAAAAATCCAGTGAAAAACACGTTAATTTTTTCACGTGTGGGCTTCTAGTGAATAAATGATACTGGAAATAAAGTGACAACTTTTGATGCACAAGATGTCTTTATTACTTTAACATATTACAATTGCACGCAAATTGTTGATATACAGTGTTAAGTGATATTTATTAATGTAAGTGTAATTGAAGAATACTGAGTGTTACTGATGAACATATGTCAATGATAGTGCAGCACTACCTCTATTCTGTAGGCTAATGTTTGTACAGAGCCCTAGCCGGTACTGCTGAGTGTTCTGGTGAGGACACACACCGCTGCTGTGTGTGCTGTGAGGACACACACCGCTGCTGTGTGTGCTGGTGAGGACACACACCGCTGCTGTGTGTGCTGGTGAGGACACACACCGCTGCTGTGTGTGCTGGTGAGGACACACACCGCTGCTGTGTGTGCTGGTGAGGACACGCACCGCTGCTGTGTGTGCTGTTGGGACACGCACCGCTGTTGCAGTTTGTGTTGCGTCCTGGTGTGGCTGCGGGCTGGGGCGCGGGGACGAGAGAGCTCTGATTCACTGGCCGGACTCGGCGAGGCTACAAAGTCCTGTTGATTGGTGGCTCAAGAGATCATTAGTTTGGGGGGAGGGCGTGTGGGGAGGGAGTGCGGCTGTGCAGCGAGGGACGTGATGACGCGATGCTGAAAATGGGACAGGACGCTGTTGTGCGTGTTGTGTAGATGAGCTGGTGTACGTGTTGTGTAGACGAGCTGCTGTGCGTGTTGTGTAGACGAGCTGGTGTGCGTGTTGCGTAGACGA
>VCRD01002606.1:0-10441 GCA_006783055.1 Trinorchestia longiramus
TCACATCACAGTACACAACAATGTGTCAATGTCACATCACAGTACACAACAATGTGTCAATGTCACATCACAGTACACAACAATGAAACTGTTAAAATCAAAGGAGTGATGAACTCTTGTACACTCATCTTAGGGCTGCTCATCAAGATCAGCGACAGTTAATTTAAAGGACCTACCTTCAAAACTCAATTTTTTAGATGTAATCGTCGATAAAAGTTTGATTTTTGAGGATCATATTTTATACATCAAAATAAAACCGCAAAAGTTGATCAGTGTTCTCGGTAGGTGAAGATATTTCACCTTGTACACTTTCAAATGAAATGTATTGTACACCTTTTTATACTTTTTTTGTACAGAATATGTGCATAACATGGAGCTAATAAACAAAACAAACACACTGTATGTGACGAACGTGAAATAGAGTATGATTTAATGATAAAATTTAGAACATATTTTCATTCATTTTTTAATTGTAACAACCCCTTGCAAAAGTACGCGTATTCTCGTACGTCTATGAATTTTAACCGATTTCATTTATACAAAAAGCTGGAAAGAAGTGCCAATATTTTGCGCCGTTTATAAGCAGGTGTTCAAGTGTGTTTATTGTTGCTTCCCTCACCTCAATATTATTGGGTATGACGGTTATTGTTATAGCGCTGAATTCTGAACATGACCCTGATTTGTTTTTATCTATGGATCGTTCACTTCCTCAATGTCCTTATAAATCATATTCTATTGAAAAAATGCCCCAATGTTGCACGTCCACTCACTGCATACTGAATATTTTTCCAATAATATGCGCTCATGTTTTCAATGTATTCATAACAAACAGCATTGCAGCCATCTCTCATGGATTTATTGTAATCAGAAACCAATCCGTGTGTTAATATGAGATATTTTAGGCACGTTCCCGAGCCTTCTAATTTTCAGCATTTCCTCCACTAGCTTAAGACGCAAGTGGCACGTCGACGCAATCATGCTTTTGTAAGTACAGCGCTATTCTCAAATGCCGCCTGCTATTCTAATGCCTGACAAGAGTACTAAACAGACACTCTCTATGGGATTTAATTTTGCCTGGTATCGCGTAGAAATCTTCAAATATTCTTCTCCCGGAAGAAAAACTTCCTCATTTTCTCTCGATAGGAACTGTTAGACCCGAAAATAACAGTGCGATGCGGGAGACATCAGTTTTGGTTGCGGCTTTTGTTTCGGAAATGAAACATTCCAACTCTCCGTTGTAAGCCTGCGTCTCTGTACCAAGATGCACTCGTGAGAAAGATTTTTTCAGGTCGTAATTTGAGGCAAGGGAAGTTAACTAGCTGGCGAATTTCTATCAAAATCATACAGTTGCAGTAGTCAGTGTTGGAATAGAAGCAGAGAGATATTTATAGGTTGGAATAGGTATCCCTATAGAATAAAATCACCAGGGAAAATCCTTTTGCTCTCGATTGTTGATTGCTATGTGTCTTCTTTTGCATTGCTTCAACGAGAATGAAAAAAAACAGAAACTGCAGAAGTCATAAAGTTATCCAACGTTCTTTTTTGTGAGACCTTACACATTTGAACTGCTAGACTCGGTTATGTATTTTTCTACATAACTTCTTATTTTCTATTCTGTTTTTAGCTATTTTAGAAAACAAAATATAAATAATGTATTCCTCCTCAGTAACTATGAAGGTTGATTTAGAACAAAATACATATGTCATGGTAATATACAAGACATATTTGAAAACCCTGATTACAATATTTCTGTAAACTAAGCGCGATTTAAAATAACTGTTTTTACAACATTAAAGCTCACATTTCCATGCTTTCAATGATAGTATTAAATCTCTTATGAACGCAGCAACAGACAAAACCCTGTTCACAGTCAATCTTTCTCAGTACTGTGCAAAATACTCCACCCTTTACATTAAAAAGGAGTGAATGAACCAAAGTCTGTCGCTCTGTTCAGATGTCAGTGGTGCATCACACAAACTACACTACAATAATTTACATTACGATACACGGGCGGGGATTGACGCTGAAATGTTTCCCTGTGCAAATTTTATGTTATCTTTGGTAAGTAATGTTTACGAACAACAAAAAATGTATCACCTGAATTTACTAAACTAAACTAGTTACTTAAACTAGTTACTAGTTCACTAAAACTGTATGCATAGGTATCAACAATACCGACAATAAGGTGTCAAATTTTATGATTTTCGCTGATTGATTTTAAATGTCCTGTAAATAAACAATTTCAGTTTTAAATAAAAATGATTTTTTGACATTGGTAATATAGGACAGTGCTGAGATAAAAAACCTGGAATTGATATAGAAACAACTTATTTTGTGCAATAAAAAAGTGAAAGAATAGGATAATGAATTCAGAACACACTTGTGATCTCTAAAAATGAAGGTGATTAGTCTGATAATACATTCATCATATAAAAAATACACAAACTTATTATGTAACAGAACATACAGCAAAAAACATATCAATTGAAAGTTTTGTAACAAATAGAACAAATTTATAATGAAAAAACTAAACGCCTGAATATTAAGGCACTAAATTAAAAAAATGGCAAGTACTCTAACGTGGGTTAAGACTCTTCTATTTAAAAACTTGTGTCATGTGCACAAATGAACCTTACAAAAAAGATTGGAGACATTAATTTGAGGTATCAAAATCACCACAAATTAGCTTTCACATAAATTTTCATACTTCCAGTGCCATTGTGTGTGAACTTTTTGCTCATTCATGCTCAAAACTGGCGCATATTTGCCGATTACTGTCGGAACTCACGGAAAAAAGCTGCGATCTGCAGTTTCTTGAACAATAGTTTTTGATTTCCAACTTCTTGTTTTTGCTTTTTGTCTCGACGCGAGTCTCAAGTCGAGACGCCTCGAGCAAGCAAGTAGGGACTAGCGTCGAGACGCCTCGAGCAAGCAAGGAGGGACTAGCGTCGAGACGCCTCGAGCAAGCAAGTAGGGACTAGCGTCGAGACGTCTCGAGTAGGCAAGTTGAAACGCACTAGAAATTCCTGCTTTAGCCGCCGCAGTAGCATGAGTATTATTTTTTTTTATACTCCTGGTTTATCCACCGCAGTAGCATGAGTATTATTATTATTATTACTAGTATTATTATTAGTATTATTACTATATTCCTGGTTTTATCACCGCAGTAACATGAGTATCATTATTATTATTATATTCCTGGTTTAACCACCACAGTAACATGAGTTTTATTATTATATCCCTGGTTTAACCACCGCAGTAACATGAGTATTATTATTATATTCCTGGTTTAACCACCGCAGTAACATGAGTAGTAAGCGCGTATGCAATCGGAACAGAGTATTCAGAAGTAAATTATGCGCAACAATGTTTATAAATGGTTGAATGAAGAGTTCTGTTTTGGATTTCATCATTAAAATTAGAATTACAGGCGAGTTAAATCAGTTAGCCAATGAATATTCCAAAACCGATCTTCTGGAATAAAATATGACATAAACATGAGTGAATATTTTTTCAGTTTTTCTGATTATTCTCTAAAACAAGGACCCTAAAAAATGTTTCTTGTTTTAAAAGTAATCAGAGGAAATGTAATATCAAAATATTTTCAGAAAAAATGTGCAGACTTAAATCGTTGTACTTTTTTTAGTCTTTTCGATATCGAACCGAGGTACATCATTGGTATTATATTTCATATTCTGCTTGCGGTTGAGCCTTGCTTATAACAAAATATTCCATTTCCGAAAAAGTATTCAGATTTGCACGTGAATTTCATTCTTTGCGTTTAATGGTCTGATTCAAAGCAAAAGCAAGCTCAGACCATGGCCCAAATCTTCACTTCATTTTGTCGACACGACTGAAAAATCACCAGCATCACAGTCTGTTTCAATCAATGTTACATTCGGAACAAAGCTACAGAATTTCAAGCTTTAAATTTTTTTCTCATTGCCGTAGGAATTTTTCAGTAAATGCGGAAACGTGACTCGCAAAGCTTGCCAAGGCTGATGTGTGTATGTTTTCCACTGGAGACTCCGGAAATGCTGTAAAACAGTGTGCTGCCAAGATTGATAACACATCACTTGTGTTTAAAATCTGCTGTATGCTAAAATAGCTTACTCTATTTTGAGAAAAGTATGTTTAAGTAGACACTTTCACGCGAAAGATAAAAAGGTACAACGCAAAAGGGAATAAATTTTTTGGTAAACCCACGAGAAATGTACAATGTGCATGAAGAAAATCTCTATTGGAATATGAACATTTGGCGAAAAGCCCATCTGGATATTTTTTTTCGAATTTTATTCGGGTGAGTTAGGGCAGTCTTTCTTTATGTCGCCAAAATCTGCTTCGATGCCACAATTTTGTGCATGATGCAAGCAACAAATATTGAACCTCCATTTGCAGGGAATAATGCAGTGTTCATGAAATCATAGGAATTATGCGGAATAAATATTACAGAAAATTGGAGAGCTCGTACATTTGAACAGTTTTCTTTGATCTCATCTGTTTGCGGAGTTTTTCTACTGAAGATATGTGTTGTGCTCATGCAAGATTATGTATATTTCTTAGGTTTGTGAAAAATCCAACTTTAATACTGAAGTCTCTCACTTATTTTTAGTAAAATTGCATGTAAAAAAACTGAAAGAAGACCAGCTCCGGAGTGTTCAGTTGGAGTTGCTTCTAAAATAATAAGATGCAGAAAAATTCGAGACTGGATTTAAAATGCTTCACTGAGGATGCTTTCATTAGCGTTGGATACGGAAAAACATTGTTTTGTAAGGCTTGTCACTCGCTGAGTTTTCGCAAGAGCAGAAAATATTTGTTTAAAAAGCATTGATCTGGATTAATCAAACATACTAGCTTACAGAATTATGCAATACTGCTTATTAATTTGCTGGTGCTCTTTCTAAAACGTGTTAGGGAGTTGAACAGTCTTCTACTGGGAATTATCATTTAAATGTGCTGGACGTTTGCATCACCAATAAATTATGCCGGAGAGATACGGCATAGGTAAGTGATATAGAAACCTAATTTTGAAGTTCGAAATGAAACCTCGTCTCATTTCTGCCAGAAATTCAATTTCCAGCAGAGCATTTGCTGAATGATTCTTTATTTTGTTCAACGCTGGAATATGCACTTGTCGCTGTTTTTATGCAAGGCAGTAAATGGTTTCCTTGAAAAATACTGTAAGAATTTTTTTTTAGTTGAAAAGCTGATGAAAATCGACGCAGGAATGTAATTATAGAAGAAACACAACAAATATTCTACCATTTTCTCCCCCGTGGCTGAAACCCAATTGATCCATAAGAGCATAGATATTCACATATCAATCACAATAAAGTCTTTCATAACGCGTTCAGGCAGAAAAACATTAGGAAGACAATGACTACAAAATTTACAGGGAATTTTTCTACTTCATCAATAATCAGCACTAACTTAAAAAAAATTTGAAAGCTAGGTTCTAAATGAAAAAATCTTTCGCCTCACGTACGAGGGGAAACACAAAACCAGGAAGTTTCCCAGGACATGTGCTGTGTCGTCCTAAAGAAAAACACGCCAAAATCGAGCGAAATCAAGGCCTCAACTGTTGCTCCGTGCAAATACGGTCCCTGTTTTGACGTGCTTCCTAAATTGAATGCAAGACGTGCGTCGGGTGAGAATCTGCCAGCTATGATTGCCGTAGAGGGGCCTCTGAATCAAGGGAATCTCTCTGCAACCTTTAGAACTAGCGAGAATTTAAATTCTAAGAGCATAATTCATTGAAAATCGTCAACTTTGGAACTGAACTTTGGTGACAGGGACATGAGTCGGGAAATTCTGTGCCGTGTGAGGGACAACATTTAAAATCTGTAATGGTCGTTGGGCTAAACTCTATTTCATGATTAATTGGTTCATGCTGTTTTTATTAATTATAAGCAAATAATTTTTACTTTAATTTAGAATTCTCAAATTCAAAATTTTAGTTTTGGTTTTTTAATTGTTTTTTTTTATGCATGGACATGTATGTAATTCACATAATTAATAAAATCTTCCGACGTTTTACGTTTGTTTATTTATACGATGAATTCTAGCAGCCTAATTTGACGCAGCAGTGAAAATTAAAGGTCAAGTAAACACGACCAAGACTATTGGTCATAAGTAGATAGTTAGTCTGCAACAATTTTTTTTGACGTATTTATTGTGGTCACAAACTATGTGACTCTAAGTGTAATGAAAGAGAATCATGGTCGTTTGTTTTGAATAATAATGGGCATATCTTATCACAACCATAACAATACTTACATTAAAAAGGAAAGAACTAAAAAAGGAAAATAATTATGATCATTTAAAATGGATTGACGCGAAAAAACTAATAAGATTAAATACCCTAAATTTATGACTCTCCAGATTGAAAAAACTACACTGCAACACATTCATTCAAAAAGTATGCCATGAATATAAGTCGTGAAATAATTACGGAGAAATCATTAAAATTTTATTAACGGATCTGAATGCCTAACTGTATAAAAAGATAAAGAGAGAAAGCATAAATAAAAGTTAATGCTAGCAACGAACGTGAGGACAAAACAAATTAGATCTTTACGTTCATTGCGAGTCAATCATTTATTATTCTCTACTTCAATCACACTAATTGGCAAAAACTGATAATATATTTGTCAAAGAATTAACAGAATTCGACATGATTCCCAAATTAGAGGGAGACATTTGCAAACACGGGTGACCGTGTATGAAGCATTTTATGCATAGTAATTACTGGCCTCTCATTCATTGATTATTCCCTCGTTTTTAGTTGGCTTTTGTTTTTTTGGCAATCCAATTAATTAGATTTAGATTATTATTTTAAAGTAATCCATATCATATTAAGGTCAATAGGGAATAGTTCTTTACAACAGAAATACTAAAAAATTAACTACAATTGTGTGAGTCCAACACTTTATCACAAGTTCTGAATATTGAGAGCGGTCGAGTGGTCAAATGATTGCTTTTTAGGAGTATTCTGTCATTAAATCTCCCAGGAAGAATATGTACTAAGAATATATTGTTTAATACTTCAATCATTATGACAATTTTAAGAAAAATTCAAACTCTCAAATGAGTGATAGTTCAGCCTACCCACACCATTGCTTAAAACTAGATTTTCAAAATTTTCGTTTCTAGCTCATTAAATTTATCAAGTTCTTTTAATTCCGATAGACGTCAACTCAAGAAAAAAAATTCTAATTGCTGAATGACCCTATTTACTCTTGAAATAGTCGCATAAGTCTCTCATATAATTTTCATTAAATTTGAAGAGAATGCAATTTCTTCAAACTCATAAGTTTTCATGGAGGAGATAAACTAATTTTTATCAAAATTAGCTGTGACCTTACTATATCTTAAACGAAAGTTATTATCATTTTCTTGAATTTTTTTCAGTAGTGAACAAAACTATGATTTTTCGAGTCCACACCACATTTGAGTTGAACATTCATTTTATTCGGAAGGAGCATAAAACTCCTTATTTTAAAAGATAATTAATGATATTTCGCCTGTCATTTCTTGGAAAATAGTTCAGAATTTTTTAGAAAACTCGGGAGACAGCGTTTCTTTTCCGCCTAATTAGACAGGCGAACTTTTACTAGACAGACACTGGAGTGTACTCGAGTGCCACTTGCAAAATTCAAAGAAAAGATTGTCGCAAGATCTTTGAGAATAAAAATTCTGCACTTAGATAAAGGGTGGAATGCCTTTATGGAATTTCTTTGATATTATTAGAGGGTGCGTTGGTTAGCAGTACAAGAGCTCTGACTCCATCACGATATTTTGATCCGGCCAATGACGCAGTAAAACGTGTTCCATTTTGAGGAAATTTGTGGTCTGACAAATTTCTACTTGAGTTCCTTCTTGTATGAAATCACGCGCAAATTAAACGAAATAAATTGCGAACAGGAGTCACTTTCAAAGTTACTGATATTAGGAAAATTTAAATAAACTATTTGTTGAAACAACAGACCTTGCTTGTCTGGCCAAAATAATAAATCGTTACAAAATGAACAAATATTGCGCAATTCAACAGACCATCAAAATTCTAATGATTAATTTCGAGTCGATATTGGAGATTTGTGCTACAAGGCTAAAAACTGTGAAACAGTCTCATGAATTTATGCAATTTATCTAAAAATGAGCTCTATCACTGTTCTGATATATTGCTCAATTTCATTGCTGTCTTTCGACGAAGTTTGGTTTACTTTACATTCCTATTTTTGCCTCAGTTAGTCTATTGATTCTGTCGGGAGCTGCGCATTCAGTCCGCAACGGTGCAGCAGAAAACTGATTTTAAATTTAATTCTTATACCTAGAGATTTTACGTCGGAAAGATTTTATTTCAGTTCTGTTTATTTGTTTATTTTACTGAAGATTTTACTGAAGACACGTAAAGCTACATTCATGAGTCAAGTCCTAAGCGGTTTGTTTTGATTTACTCATGAGCTTTTTAATTTTTGATTATGAAATAAATTTCGGACAAATAACGTATCCACGAAGATAATAGTCTATTCCATCAACGAGTGAAAGCATCTTAAAACAGTATTGAAGATTTTCATTGATTTACATAACAGAAATATATGACCAGTAAAAGTTTTATGTTAATGGAATATAGTAATGATGTACATATGTTGTTTATATTTTATAATTATTAATTAAAATGGCAGCAAATAAGTTAGTAGAATCATTTTTTAGTTGAAAGGCGTATAGATAATTTTGGTATGTAATCTACTTTAATCTTTGTAACAAAATATTACTCGGCAACTGAAATGTGTTATGAATTGTTGTTGTTAAATTCATCAGAGATAACAAAATAAATACAGCCCAAAAAAATTAATGATGTGTTTAAGAGAGTATTGGTTGGGTCACCCAAAATTACCCCTTATCTAAAAAACTAGACCTATAAACCCTGGCTTCAAAAAATAATTGCTTCATATAGAAGTATTTCTATATGAAGATAAATATCGAAATAATACGTCAAAGTCAGTAAATTTCACACAAAGCTGAATTTCTGCATTAAGCGCGACTGAATCATGGGGAGCTCCGTGAATTTTTTTGTCCAAATCATGTCTAGGGGACACGGACGTTGGGAGCCAAGCATATCTAATATCTGGAACTAAAATGTAACGAAGTGTCCGGTCTCAATCCGTAACTGATGCTGAAAGCTCGCTTTTTGCACGCGCTTTGTGAACAAATTAAAATGGAATTTCAAAAATGGAGTTACATGTACAAGGCAGTCGACAGATGGATTACTGTGACATGAAAAAATGAAAATGAAAGGAAGTGAGTTACAAAGGAAATGAATTTGATTTGGAAGTGGAAGAAGGAAGTAAAATCACGCAGAATTATTTTAGAATTAGTTAATGCTGAACTGCAAATTTAACTCCCGCAAAAATAACCTATAAACGAAGGCTATCCCAAAAGAATTGAGAGCAAGGAATGTTTAAGAAAAAATATACGGAATATGATACTTTTTGAGAGACAAATCAAGACAACCAACAAAAAAAACTGTCGATCAAACAACTGGTCTTCATTAACGTCGGTGGAGCAATAATATGGTTAATTAATATTTTCAATTAATAATATTTACAAGCAATAATAAGGTTAATGAATGGTAGCTTCGAGAGCTTGTAAACTAAAGTCACCCAGTGAAAAAGGAGGTAAACTTCTTAAAAGTATCTAAAAAGCTCGCCACAATGTTCGGTTGAACGCGACTTTTAAACTTTTGCTTTGGTGTAATTTGCTCATGGTAAGGTTTTCAGTATTTCAAATAGAATTAAACGATAACAAGTACTAGAAATTGCACAAGCAACGCACAAACACCAATACATAAGATAAAGTGAAAAACATGAAGAAATGTTCAATATGAGTTTTTAGGCTAATATGCTAGGTATGTATTACAGTAGTCATTACAATAACTTATTATTGTCCTGGAATTTTATGTATGCTAACATGATCATTGAGTCATGAGATGAACTTGTCTGACCTTTAAAAACTATAAATTAGAGATACATATATAAGATGAATTGATCCAATGTTTTAGAAATGATGCGATACAATTTTTATTGCGAAGTCCCTTTTAACAAACTTTCTAGTGGTAGTTTACTGTTTTGACATGAAAATTTTCTTAAACCACGATCCGTAAAAAAGTTTCTTTTGAAATCTGCTACTATTGAAGACAGTTTGAGAGCCACAGTTGTCGTACAAATAATCTTAAGATGAAATTTAACGCCTTCGAACTTTTAATTCGAGTTTACGTGTATATATATATATAAATATATATATATATATACATATATATATATATATATATATATATATATATATATATATATATATATATATATATGTATATATATATGGCACATGCAGCATCACATAAATAATATCGTTAAATAAATTTTACTTTCCTTTCAAGATATTG